>CM059832.1:29187372-29277341 GCA_030444775.1 Atalantia buxifolia | reverse complement strand
TTTGAAACTGGGGAACATTTATATTAAAAATTATCTGAAGATAGGTTAATTTTAAGCAACATAATTGAAATAATATAGAGAACTCTTTCTCTGTATTTGAAGATACCATTAATCTACAAATATGTCATAAAGAACTATCCAAAGTACACAGTTTTCCAGTGACAGTTACTCTTGCCTGCAGATTGGTGAAGTCTCAAGTCTATTGGCAAATCTATGGGCTTCATTTTTCGGCACCAAAACAAAGCTCAAATTCCCATGAGTTTTGATGTAGACTTCAGTAAAAGCAAGTAGAGCATATTTCAGTTACTTTAAATATGTTGTGCCCAGCTGTGATTAGAATATATCAACCAGATGCACATCCTCAATCTGTCTTCTTAGTAAAAGCAGATGAATGTCACAATATGAATTTTGGACATTTCGTTGGTGCCTAAGTTTGGGGAGCGAGTGAAGAAGTTTTAAGCCATAAGGTTCGGCCTAATATGGCATTTCCATGAATGGAAAGGTAAGCAGCATTTAGCCTACGAAACATGAGTAAATATTAGACATAATGTGCATAAAATACTTGCATAGACTATATACCAAAAAAAGCAGGAGAGAAACATTACTTATCAACATCTGGTGTAGCCAAGGGATCATACAACTCCTCTCTTTGTTCCATTGTCGGGAGAGCACTGGCTGCCATGTCTGTAACATTTTCAGCCTAAAAATGAACAGCCCAGACATCAGGTAAGGCATCATATATTGGTTAGAAACCCCCCCCCCCCCAAAAAACAACCCAAAAAAAAAAAAACCCTCACTGTGAAAACCTGGATCCCACATGATTCCTACCCTTCCTCTCGGGGGAGAGGAGTAATTTCTCACTTGTCATTTAGAACACAAAAAAAATTAAGCAAGCCATTTTAAAAAAAGGTAAAACTTTAAAGCATGAATTGCTTAAGGAACCCAAAAAAAAAAAAAAAAAAAACACTAAAACCACATTGCAAATAATTTTGTAAATTGCAACCTAAGTAATCAGAGATTTGATCAAACAAATAGCTAATGAGGAAGTGAGAAGTATATTATCCAATTGATTATACATCCATTTTCACATATATTCACTCGTATATCTCTTTTGTGTCAATATGCAAGTCATTTAAAACACTAGGATATGAATCCTGATATCAAAAAATCTACATTGGTGAATCTTGGGGCTGTAGAAAAATGAGGGATCGTATAAATATCACGCATTTAACAATTTTGTCTAGAGGCTGTAGAAAGCATTACCAAAAACAACATACAAGAGCATTGCATAGAATAATTTGGAAAAATACAAAAGGTCAGATTCATTTAGAGTTCAGAAACAGTTTCAAAGAAGGAGAACAATAAAAAAATAATACCAATGCAACCAACCGATACTGCAAACCAAATGGGAAAGATTGATGGTAACTGTAAGAACATGAAGTTAAAATATTTACCTGTTGAGCATATTGTGGGTAGCCTGCATATGCACCATATGCGTATAATGATGGATCCTGAGCAGCCCCATAAGCATAAGCATCATAGCCTTGTCCATAACCATAGTAGGCATTCCATTGACTTGGATCTACTTGTGCTGCCAAGCTACCAGTTACATCCTAAAAGAATCAATACAAGATTTGTCAAGGCAAGTAACAGATAATAGACTACAGCATGGAGATGCCTCAAAAGCCAATAACATAAGTAACAGTAGCAGGCTACGGAAGATAGATGCCAACATCAGGCTGACCAAAGTTCTCAAATTCATTATCCATCAGCCAATTAAGGATTGCAGATTTTAATTGCATGCGTAGATAAATATTTCGGTTTTGCTCCTAATTCTCTTCTATTGCTTGGATAAAATGCCAATAATCAAAAACCCATCCCCTAGATTTTTCTAGCTTCTAAACAAGAATTAGAATATGTGAATATGTGGCAAGAATATAGTAAAAGTACTTTCAAAGTTGGACCAAACTGAGGCCCTAATAAAACAACACCTGTTTCCTGCCCCAGGAAATACGGACTTGTTGTTGACCTATCATGTGTCCCTGCATCCTCAGGATGGCTTCCTCAGCAGATGCCCTGTACAGATAGTAGTAGTAAGAAAGATTAGACTCTGTTGGACATCAAAAAAAATATATTGAATCAAACTTCTTCACTAATATATACTATTTGACCATTTTGACTACAATATCTTCTGCCTCTTTTCAGAATTTTCATTTATTCAACTCCTGTTTGACAAAAACAAAAATTCAACCAACGGCTTTTTAAACTAAAAAAGCCCAAAAATTTTTAGGCCATGAAATACATTTTTGGAAGGAAAATAAAATGGTCTGGTTAGAGGTATTATTATCATTTTAATTATTCTCCCAAAGAAACGAACTTTGAAAATAAATTCATTCAACATTCTAAATTATTAGGAGACTCAAGGTCTCACACGATGTAACAAACCTAGCTGCAAACTGTACAAAACCACATCCTCTGCCCACAGGAATCTTGACATTCACGATCTCCCCAAAGTGCAAAAATGTTTGCTTCAGTTCTTCTTCTGTGACATTAGGATCTAAATTACCGACAAAGATCTGCAGTAGACGAGGATAGAAAAGAAAGAGATGAATTACAGACTACGTTGAATCATTCCAGTGTTAATTCAGAAGCTGAAGCATGTCTGACTTACCGTCGTATTAGTGATATCATTATCTGCTGGAAACACCTGCACAGGGGTACTGTATGCTGCAACTGGGTATATGGCTGCAGAAAAATCCACAGGTAAGTACATATTTTAGGCTGATCAAAATTAAAGCATCAAAGAAGTGACTGAAAAATGAAAATAGACTAGTTGGACAACCATACATTATGCATGCAAACATGCAGCAGGATTAATTTGTTACTGTGATAAGTCATTCGTAATGAAAGAAAAATGACCTTTTGCAGCGGCATACTGTTGTTGGAACCCAGTAGTTTTTTTCGGTGTTGCTGCACTAATACGCATTGGCCGAGTTGAGCAAAAGACACCATTCATTTCAGTCATTGCACGGTTTCTTTCATTCTCATCTAAAAATTTGACAAACCCATATCCCTTGGAGCGACCTGTATTTGGATCGGTCACAACCTTGGCACCTCTAACAGATGGATATTGAGATCGAAAGGTCTCTTGCAACAGATAATCAGTAACATCAGGTGCTAAATCCCCTACAAAAATCGAGTGCTCAGGACCGGCATCAGGACGCTTCTCACCGATCCCAAAAGAAGCCCAATTCAACCTGAAATTTTGTTCAGTCCCAGGCATTGGAGTCCCATTATAAGTCTGCAGAACCCTCTCCGCCGCTGCATGTGAAACAAACTCCACAAATCCATACCCCTCTGGCTGGCCAGTGATCTTGTTACGTATAATCTTTATTGAAACTACCTACAGAGAATAAAGTAGTTCAGAACAAAATAAAGGGCCACAGATTCTAATCAAACAAGTAAATTTCAACCATTACATTTCATTTTAAACTCATTTGTCACATACCAACTAAAAGCACTAATGCGCAAAAACACTACAAATGCATTTCCAAACAAGCACCTATGAACTACTCTGACTTCCAAGTGCTTTAAAAAATAACTTGGGCTACATTTGAGCAAAAGCACTATAAAATGGTCCCTAAAAGCAGTTTCCAACGCGTTAGGTCATTTACCACACAAGCCATATCAACAACAGAAGAATCATGGCAACAAGAGAAATCCAAACACCTACAATAAATTCAACAGCAATCCATAATATGGGCACTCGTAAAATCTTTGACTTGACCTAATTAACGATAAAAAATTTCGACAAGCCATCGCATACATCCCACTTTCCAATTTTTATAAAATGAAAGCGAGAGAGAAACCTCGCCGGTGTGAGCGAAGCAGGAGCTAAGGTAATTCTCATCGAACCAGTACTGTAAGTCACCAATCCAGAGCGTTCTCACTTCTTCCAAAGTCATTGGATGATGGTGCTGGTGGTAGCTTCCTCCTTGCGGCCCTGCTGTCGCCATTGTTCCTCCTGCAGCTCCTCTCTCCCTCTCTCTCCTGTTCCGCAGGTTGTGCTATAAACGCCTGTTCGGTTTGGTTTTTCGTATTTATTTAACTGGGCTGGCCGGCCCACGGGCCCTTTTTTCATATGAAAATTCGATTTTAAATATTTCAATTTTGAAAATTTATTTTGTAAATTTTTTAAAATTGTTTCTAAATTGAATCAATTGTAAAACATTTGTTTTGGAAAATATTTTTGCATTGTGAAGCAAGTTTTCCCATAAAAAAGTTACAATTTTTCACTTTCAATTTTTTTTAATTTTTAGTTCCTACAGCGAAATATGTTCATTTATCACTATATTTCAAATTAGGTTATTGTAAGCTCATCGAGGCCTTAAATATTTAATTATATTTGTGTTAGAGGAAATCTTCTCCATTTAAGAGTAGAACCCTCCCTATGTAATCCCTGTTTTAAAATAAAATCTATATTGCAACTATCTTGCCTTCAAGAACTCGATTGGGTATTTTTATGTAATTTGAATCATGTGAAGGTAAGGGCTAAAATTGATTCGGATTTTGTACCATATAGGAGATAAATTTCAAGATATCAGCACTATTAAGTATTAATCAGTATTTCGTTTATAGTGCTTGGCCAAATATTTTTTTAAGGTGGGCAAAAAAGCCCGACCTAGGCCCACGGGCTTCGGCCCGTCCGTCACACATAAGGATCTAGACAAGAGCTTAAGAAAAAAAGCTCGGGTCAGACTCAGACCCACAATTTTTTTAAAAAAATAAATATATCAATTAGAATAATATAATTAAAATTAAAAAATAGCATAAAAAAAGAAAACTTAAATTCTTAATTTATAAATGAATGATAATTCAAAAAAATTAAAATTATAATAGTAAACTCTCTTATGCGTTAATTAATTAAAAGAGTGCTTGAATTAGAGAATGCAGTATTAAAAAATTAAATTTATAAGCCTTTATTTGTTTTATTTATTATTTTACTTTGAAATATTCATTTTCTTTATTTTATTTATGATTATAACAACTTGTTGATTATTAACTCAATTCAAATTTATAATAATTTAAAAATCTTTTAAAAATAAATCCAAGCCAAAGCGCCTGAACCTAGCCCAAGCCTGCAATGGCCTTAGCCCTCAAGCTTATCTTAAAGTGGGCCTGGGGCTTGGGCTTGAAAAAGCCTGGCCCAAGCTCCTTTTCTTGCCATCCCTAATTGTTTTTTTTTTTTTCAAGTAGCTTTCTTTGATCTTCCATAGCAAATCTTCACCCCATCCCAAATCGCATATACATAAATATGCATATATTTTTAGTTATTATTTGTCTAAATATTTTTATTTTTATATGATTCAAGATATTGTTCCAATATGTTAGACGTTTTTTTTAAAATTTTTATTTTTAATAATGTAAATACTTTACAATTTGTTAGTGATAGTGATGGTTTTACTTGAATCATTTAATTTTTATTTCATGAAAATTATATATAAAAATCTTACTGTAAAATAAATAAATAAATAATAAGATGGAGATAAGTAAACTGGTTCTTACATGTTAGTCCTCTATCGCCACCCCTATTAAATTTATTAGGAAATAGAGTCTAAATTTTAAACCCATTATTGTTTGTATTAAATTTTGAACCCATTACTGTTTGTATTCTTTAATTGGGCACATTAATTCAAATTCTCTAAAAGGTAAGAAGTTAAAAAAATAATTAATATATAAAAAAAATATTAGTCAAATGATAACTTTGCCAATAGCATGCGTGGAGAAAACAAACATTAAAAAAAATAATAATAAGAATTAAATAGATATCAAATATTTGGTTACTTTGCCTACTAAACAATGGCAGCAACTATGAGGTGGGTTTTGTTTACAATGAGCAAGAGGCGTGAAATATCCATCTCAAATGCCCCAACAAAATGGGAGACTCGCTCGCATGCAACTGCCAAACACAAACGTTAAAATTGGCGCTATTTATAGTTTCTGTAGAGCGCCAATTCCAAATCCCGTAATTTCTGATCAAATCTATCTAATAGCCAAATTAATTAATTACCCACTTCTTATTTCCTTCTTAATTTATGCAGCAATGTTAATGTGAAAGTGGTTTGGTTAATGATTAATTAATTAATTGTTACGTGATAATAATAAAAGCCATAATGGCAATCCCAGCTGCAATGGTGGTTTTTCCTATAGGCATGCTTTTTATTCTCTCTGGTCTCATTGTCAATTCCATTCAGGTACTTCAAAACAGCCCATTTGTTTATAATTTTGCTTTTCCTTGCAATTTTTTTTCTTGATTCTTAATTTTATTACAAAGATATGTTCACCATTTGGTGTGTGGAACTTAAAATTACAGGAATTACGTTTGAGTAACTTTGGTTATAATGAAAAAAGGGTACCATTTATTTGTGATATCAGGCTGTTCTTTTCGTCCTTGTTCGTCCAGTATCGAAGCGTGTCTATAGACAGATCAACAAAATAATTGTAGAATTGCTCTGGTTGGAGCTTATATGGCTCATTGATTGGTGGGCATGTATTAAGGTTTTTGATTGATTACTTCTCTTAAATCCTTCAGTTATAATATTTTGATAAACTTTCTGCGGTCCAGTGCTTATACTTCGGGTTTTGCTTGTTGCAGGTTGAATTGTACGCAGATGCAGAAACTTTCCAATTGATGGGTAAGATATATTTATGTGTGTTCTTGACTATAAGTTATGGTGCAATTCTGGCAAATATTTGGAATTAATTTCACCCATTGACATTCAGTTTGTCTTTGAAAATGTTTTAGGTAAAGAACATGCACTTGTTCTAAGCAATCACAGAAGCGACATTGACTGGCTTGTCGGATGGGTTGTAGCTCAGGTTGCTTATCTTCATGAACTTTATTAGTTTGGAGATATGACGTTTGCCTATTGTAGCATAAATGCTGTCAATCTTCACCCTTTAATTTCTCTTTTTCATGGAATTAGGCACGTTTTGTGCATTTTTGTCAATCTATTTGAATTGAAGCTTTTCTGCTACTCTTCCAAGAAATATATGCATTGTCATAGAAAATTATTGTAGATTTGTATACTCTAAGTGCAATGAAAGTCTGTAAGAATGTCTTTTATTTGTAATCTTTTGTTACTTTTCAGACTCTGACTGGAATTTAATCTATTAACAGCGCAAAGGTTGCCTCGGTAGCACGCTAGCTATCATTAAGAAAGAAGCAAAACATCTCCCTGTGAGTTGGAACAGTATTCTCATTTAATAATTCCTTCCAACTTTATATGCATTGGTTTGTGAGGGTCACAACCATGAATTTTTTTTTTCTAATTTTCAAAACATTTGAATGGCATCATTGATTAAGTGAAAGACATAACCATATTGCGTAGATCATTAAAGTTGATGGTCCATTGGGATGCCAGACTGCTAGGAAAAACGTAAGACCAAGAAGTAAAACATCGAAAGCGTTGCTTAAATTCTTTTGACTTTTATTTTCTCAATTAAATATTTGCAGTTCATAGGATGGTCCATGTGGTTTTCTGAGTATGTCTTTCTGGAAAGAAGGTGGAATAAGGATGAACAAACTTTGAAGGTAATGCTCAGTACATTTGAGAACAGATGCATTTTGTGAGTTACGTTTTGCTTGTTTCATGTAATCTCAGTGACTTGCTCTGCAGTCAGGTTTTAAAAGGCTGGTAGATTTTCCCATGCCGTTCTGGCTGGCTCTGTATGTGGAGGGAACCCGTTTTACAGAGGCAAAACTTTTAGGAGCTCAAGAGTATGCTCTTTCAAGAGGGCTGCCCATTCCTAGAAATGTTTTGATTCCTCGTACAAAGGTAAGGTATTTGAAATTTGTAAAGGGCAGTCGCAGCAGATTGTTCATGTTTTGCTTCTCATTCTAATTTGTGTTGTTATCAGGGTTTTGTTTCAGCAGTAAATAATATGCGCTCATTTGTTCCAGCAATATATGACTGCACAGTGGCTGTTCCCAAAACTCAGCCCCCACCTACGATGCTGAGAATGTTTAGAGGACAACCCTCTGTGGTAAAGCATCTGAACCCCCACATTAAATAGATGATTTTGATAGATTGATGGTGTATTTAATTCAACCAATGGTGTTAGGCCAAGCAGTGTTAACATTTATGTTAACATAATGTTGATTTTGATGATAACAAACAAAATTAAGAATGATTAAGTTTTTGAAAGCTTAAATTATTTTTCATACATTTTAAATAAATCATTATTTTCACATTATAAAGGTTTTATATTTAATGGAAAAATGTTTTTATGAAATTGGTTGTTTTTCAAGTTTATGGTTTAATTGAAAGAATTTTGAAAACTTTGAAATCAACAAGTATTGCTTGAAATTTTGGATAAGGATTTATTTGAAAAGTTTCATAGCATTTTGGGTCATATTATAATTTCAGAAAGTTTTGGGATTTAGAAAATATTATTTAGAAATTCTGAAATTGGACTTATTTGCAAAAAATATAACTTTTTGGGCCATAGTGCAGTTATGGACAGTTTGGGTCAAACTATAATTTTGAAAACAGCTCTTTGTAGCATTTCAGAAAGAAGCGATTCGTAGCATCCGGCTATCCGGATGTCATTAAGCGGAAGACCGAATGTTGGGCGGGAATTCATCAATTGAAAAGCAGCAATCCGGTTATCTTAGCGGCAATCCGGTTATGGCGAAACTCTCCAGATGAAAGCGCAATCCGGATTAAAAGCGGTAATCGGTTATTGGCAGAAAGCTTCGGAGCATAAACGACAATCCGGATATCACTGGCGGCATTAGGATGTTAAAATTCAAATTTTTGCCTTAACGGTAACATGCAAGCGGTATTAAAATAAACAGTAATCGGTTATGGGCAAAAAGTGCATAACGGCTAGTTTTTAGCTCCATCTATATAAACTCAAATCCAAATCATTTTTGGTAATCTAAGCAAGCAAAATCAAAGAGCACACAACATATATTGAGCTTCAAATTCGCAAATCATCATAGATTAAATCTTCATTGAGTTATCATTTGTAATTCACTCTTAAAGAGAGTTTTTGTTGTAATCTTCTTGTTCATATCAAATTTGTGAGTGTTTAAGTGTGTGAGACACTTGAGTGAAGAGATTGGGAGATAATCTCTTGATTGTGAAGGTCCATTGACACCTTGGAAGTCAATTCTAATCATTTGAAGCCTTGGGAGGCTTGGATAGTAAAATCCTCAAGCTTGGGTTGCTTGGAGGCGTGGACGTGGCGGGGATAGCCAACCACGTAAAAATCCTTGTGTTTGTTTTCTCTTCCTTACTCTTTTAATATTGTGCTTGATTGAATTTATTGTTTTCGATTTCACTAAGGCATTAGATTAAATTGTTGTGTGATTTGCTTAGCTTAATTTTTTAAAACCCCAATTCACCCCCCCTCTTGGGTTGCCTAGTTAGTATTTCATTTGGTATCAGAGCAAGGTGCTCTTGTGTAGACTTAACCGCAGAGTTAAAGATCCATGGCTACCCATAATGACTCAACCTTTAGAGAAGGACGTCCACAATTAGACCGCCGTTCTTTGACGGTAATGATTACTCATATTGGAAAACTAGGATGAGAATTTATTTACAAGCATTAGATTATGAAATTTGGGAAGTTGTTTGTGATGGTCCATTTATGCCTTTAAAAAAATGAAGTCGGGAAGACATCCAAAACCTTCACGAGAATGGAATGAATTGGAAAAGAGAAAAGCTACTCTAAATTCCAAAGCCATGAATGCCTTATTTTGTGCACTAGATAAGAAAGAGTTTCATAGAGTATCTAGTTGTGAAAGTGCTAATGAAATTTGGCACAAACTTGAAGTTGTTTATGAAGGCACGAATCAAGTGAAAGAGTCTAAAATTAGTAGGTACACTCGACAATATGAAATGTTCGAATGGAACAAAATGAGAGTGTGTATTGTATGTATACTAGATTTACGGACATAGTGAACACTCTCGGAGCCCTAGGAAAGAACTTTTCAAATAGCGAGAAAGTTAAGAAAATCATTAGGTCGCTACCTAAGGAATGGAGACCAAAAAGGATGCCATTGAGGAAGCCAAAGATTTAAATACTTTGTCTATTGATGATTTAATTGGCTCTCTTATTTTTATGAGGAAGACTTGGCAGCAGTGAGAAAAAGGGGATGATGAGAAGAAGAAAAACATTGCTCTCAAAGCTTGAAACATGAGAGTGATGAGGAAAGCGAGCTGGATGAGGAGGAGATGGATATCTTTGGCTAGAAAGTTCATAAAATTTTTAAGAAATCCGGTGAGCGAAGAAAATTTAGAGATCTCAAGAACCGAAAGGAGAAGAAGGAAGTAATCAAATGTTATGAGTGCAAGAAGCCTGGCCATATAAGATCGGAATGTCCTCTTCTCAACAAGCTTAAGAAGAAAGCAATGGTAGCCACATGGGATGATAGCGATGAGGAAACAAGTGATGATGAAGAGCATCAAGAAATGACAAATCTAGCTCTCATGGCAATTGGAGATGAATCGGATGATGAACTTGATGAGGTAAATGATCTTTCTACTTATGATGAATTACATGATGCTTTTAAAGAGTTGTATGATGAGTGGATGAAAATTGGTAAAAAGAATGCATGTCTTAAAAAGAAAATAGTAGAGCTCACAAATGAAAATGAATCTCTAAATGAAAAGATTAAAGGACTAGAATTAGAAAATAAAACTTTGCATAATAGAGTTGTATTATCAAATGAGAAACCAAGCACTTCACATGAGCATTTAGAGCCACATGTAGATGATTTGAAAAAGGAAAATGAAATGCTTAAGAAGAAGAGCAATGAGTTAAATGAGATTGTTTTAAAATTTGCAAATGGGCAAAAGATGTTGGATAACTTGATTAATTCACAAAAATATGTGTTTGATAAAGGAGGACTTGGTTATAAGCCAAATTTGAAACAAAAGTATTATAAGAATTATTTTGTGAGAAGTACATCTATTAACAATCAAGTTGTATGTCATTATTGCAATCAAAACGGTCACATGAAGCTTAGTTGTCCTATTAAAAGAAAAGTATATTATGGAGTAAAATGTGTTTGGGTTCCAAAAGGAACCATTGCTAACACTCAAGGACCCAAGAGTATTTGGGTACCAAAATGTACAACTTGAATGTTTTCTTTGTAGGTACCACAATCAAGGAATGGTGGAGAGTTCCTTGATGAAAGCTTGTGTGGATAATCACTTGATTATGATCTAGGAGAAAAAGATGAGGCAAGATGATTTAACTATTTTGGTAACAATTCTTGCCATATTGATTTTGTTGAGTGGATCATGATAAATGGATAATAGCTTGAATTTGTAAAAGTATGCTTGTTTGTTTACATGATTGAATTATCATTGTGTTTAACATTGAGTGCTTTATCATAATGCATGGTTATATATTTATGATGATAGCTTGTCAACTCATCATGATAGATTTGTTTGATTTTGATGATTATGTAATGCCTAAGCTTGATAAATGAGTGATATGTTTGAATTCTCAATCTTTAAATGCTCAGTTATTTCATGATTGTGTAAAATATATACATGATGATTGAATTATACGTGTGAATTCTTGTGCCGCTAATTGTATGATGGATATGCATGATAGATGAGTTATATGTTTGCATTTATATTTCATGCATTAAGAGGCTTATTGAAAAGTTTTGAATCTCAAAATGGTTTAAAATCAATCAATTTCTAAGCCAAAAATAAATTAGTGTGTATAATACAAGCTTAAGAGCTTACCAAATTTCAAAAATGTTTTCCAAAGCTTAATCGGTACACCACTTCCTATCATCCGAAAAACGTTTCTCTTATTGATTATTCTCTAGATTAAATCCGGATAACCGGATTAAGCAAACGGGAAGCGGATTGGCTTTGGTTGCTCTCGGGTTAAATTTCGGATAACCGGATGCAAAACCGAGAAACCGAGTGAGGGTGGACACTTTTTCGGGCATCTTTCGGACAATCGGATAAGAAACCAGTAACCGTTTTTGATCTGGAAGCATTCGTCCACTAATCGGCTAACAAGCAGCAGAACCGTAAGCCGTTTTCGGGTTTGATGATTCTGTCCACAAACCGGATAACTTAGGTTATGTTATCAGGAAATCCAGATTAGCGAGGATGAGTTTACGGAATGTAGGACATCCGGTTACAAACATCCGTAAACCGGATTCGCGTGTGATCTTGCTGCCCACTTTCTAGACCACAACCGGATATCCGGTTATCCACATTCGAATTCGAATTATTTGGAATATAAGTTATTCATCTTTTTCTTCTACATTTGTTCTTTCCTCACCAAAACCGTGAACAACTCCTATATTTCTATTCAATTTCTACTCTTTTCTCAACCATTTTTATGCCAAGATCTCTCTCTCAAACCGTTTCTTCCTCTCTCTTTTCACTCCGAAATTCATCATTTTCATTTGTCTTTGATTCAAATTGATTCATAAAACTTATTCCCCATCCATTCTTATATCCAAAATAATCTTTCAAATCCTTTTTCAACACCAAACTCCTAGATCCGAAATTCAACCATGGTTTTCAAACAAATTTTTTTCTAGATTTCATCTCTTTAATTGTCTATCATCATGTTTCATGTCATGTATTCATCTTCATTATTTTTTATCACTTATGTATGTGGGAATTCATATGTCATTTATTGTATAATATCATCATTAATTAAATTGGCCTTTGTGAGCATTTGTAATAATGGATTTGATCATTTATTCTTTTAGCTCATAATGATGACTTATCTTAATAGCTTTGGTGATTTTGATGATCTATATATTACCATTATATACTTATGCTTTGCTTAAGTTTTGATGATAAAGAATGTGCTTTAATGATTATATTGCATTTGATGAAGTTTGATCTTATGCAATCTATGATTGGTGAATGGATGCATTTTTGTACTTTATCGTTGTATTGTTGAATATGCATTACTTGCTTTAAATGATATTGAAAGGGGAGAAATACATATACTTCAAGATTTTTAAGCTTATGATATTTTTAAGTTATATTAAAATGTCACATTAGATCTTTGATAAGTTTAATTGTCTTGATTTCTAAAATGTTATTAGTAATTATGGAGCTTGGATAGTTGATAATATGTTCTTATAACTTTTGCATGCCAATTTGGTAAACAAATCAAAACCTCTTTGCGAAGAGCAATTTTCAAAAATTCGCATAAACTTGGGATGATTTGATGTCTTGATGATTTTGATGATTGATGATTATATGTGTTGCTTGATGAATTGATGGAGTTGTTGGTTTGTTATAATTGTTTAAGCTTATATGGAAGTGTTTTAACCATGTTGTGTATTTGAGGATTTGTTCATTTTTAAGGAGAGATTTTGTAGAAATTTTTGCTCGCTCAAAATGGGTAATATCTTCATTGAATTATTTTTTTATGATCGTGTTTTAATTGCATCTATCTATTTTTTTTATAAATGAGAAGATAAATATGATATGTTTTTGGATAAAATCAATTTGGTTAAAATTTTAAATTGGCCATATATTTAGGGGGAGCATACAATATGATTTTTGTTAATATGCATTTTGAACTTTTTTGTTGTCCAAAGGGGGAGACAAAATAATATATCATTTTTTATGTTTTCAAAAGGAGGAGAATAATATGCATTTTGAGTATTGTTTTGATATGTGATTATGATGTTGATTTTGATGAATTTTGAAGATATGATGATAATTTGATTACATGGTTGTTTTATATGATAATTTTGTGTTATGAGTTATTGACTTGGTAATTGATGGAATGATGATTCATGATCATTTCATGGTTGAATGGATTATGTGATGATTTATGTATAGAGTTGGTTTGTATGATGATTTATGATAATTTGGGAGTAATATTACTAAACTTGTATTTGAGGTGATGCTTGTTGTTAGGGGGAGATTTTATCAAAATTTCTACTCAGACAACATGGGTAACAAATTTGCTACTCTTATTCTTTTCCTTTAAGTTTTCTTTTTAATGATGAAGGGGGAGAAGAATACATGTTTTTAAATTTATAAAATTTTCTATTCTTTTTCTTTGTCAATTAAGTTTTTCTTTTTGATGATGAGGGGGAGAAGAAAAATGCATGTATTTAAATTTGTTAATTTAGCTAATTGGCAAATTATAAGAGAAGCTTATATTTAAGGGGAGCAATTTATAGAATCATTCTTTAAATACATGAAAAGTTTGTCATCATCAAAAAGGGGGAGATTGTTAACATTTATGTTAACATAATGTTGATTTTGATGATAACAAACAAAATTAAGAATGATTAAGTTTTTGAAAGCTTAAATTATTTTTCTTACATTTTAAATAAATCATTATTTTCACATTATAAAGGTTTTATATTTAATGGAAAAATGTTTTTATGAAATTGGTTGTTTTTCAAGTTTATGGTTTAATTGAAAGAATTTTGAAAACTTTGAAATCAACAAGTATTGCTTGAAATTTTGGATAAGGATTTATTTGAAAAGTTTCATAGCATTTTGGGTCATATTATAATTTCAGAAAGTTTTGGGATTTAGAAAATATTATTTAGAAATTCTGAAATTGGACTTATTTGCAAAAAATATAACTTTTTGGGCCATAGTGCAGTTATGGACAGTTTGGGGTCAAACTATAATTTTGAAAACAGCTCACTGTAGCATTATCAGGATTCTTTATCGTAGCATCCGGCTATCCAGGATGTCATTAAGTTTTAAGACCGAATGTTGGGCGTAATTCATCCAATTGAAAAGCGTAATCGGTTATCTAAGCGCAATCCCGGTTATGGCGTTAAACTCTCCAGATGGAAAGCGGCAATCCGGATTCGTAAACGTAATCCGGTTATTGGCGTAAAGCTTCGAGCATAAACGGCAATCCGGATATCACAAGCGGCATTAGGATGTTCTAAAATTCAAATTTTTGCCTTAACGGTAACATGCAAGCGGTATTAGGATACCATAAACGGTAATCCGGTTATGAGCAAAAAGTGCATAACGGCTAGTTTTTTAGCTCCATCTATATAAACTCAAATCCAAATCATTTTTGGTAATCTAAGCAAGCAAAATCAAAGAGCACACAACATATATTGAGCTTCAAATTCGCAAATCATCATAGATTAAATCTTCATTGAGTTATCATTTGTAATTCACTCTTAAAGAGAGTTTTTGTTGTAATCTTCTTGTTCATATCAAATTTGTGAGTGTACAAGTGTGAGATACACTTGGGGTGAAGAGATTGGGGAGATAATCTCTTGATTGTAAAGGTCTATTGACACCTTGGAAGTCAATTGTAAACATTTGAAGCCTTGGGAGGCTTGGATAGTGAATCCTCAAGCTTGGGTTGCTTGGAGGCGTGGACGAGGCGGGGATAGCCGAACCACGTAAAAATCCTTGTGTTTGTTTTCTCTTCCTTACTCTTTTAATATTGTGCTTGATTGAATTTATTGTTTTCGATTTCACTAAGGCATTAGATTAAATTGTTGTGTGATTTCTTAGCTTAATTTTTTAAAACCCCAATTCACCCCCTCTTAGGTTGCCTAGTTAGTATTTTGACAAAGACATCTGATACCAAATGCCATTATGAGAAAATCCCTATTACTTGAATCATTCCACAACCCAACAAAATATGTTCCAGTGTTTACTCTTCCTCCCAGTACATGACATATTTTTCTGGAATATAAAGGGCTTATACCTTTATGCCCTTGTAGATGCTGTTAAAACAAAAGAAATTTATGCCAAAAGCATTCATAAATCTCCCTAACTCTTGTATAGATCAAATGGGCATTCAAGCTGGAAGGGAAAACATCCCCTAGATATATGTAGTTCATGATTTGCATACTTCTGATTTGTCCATTTCTTTAGGTAAATGTAGAAATAAGGCGACATTCAATGGAGGAGCTACCTGAAACAGCTGATGGCATTGCACAGTGGTGTAAAGATGTATTTGTGACTAAGGTACGGAAGTTTTCTATGTAAAAATCCATGCTTCTCCAAACATATTAATATCTCTATGTGAAGGGGGTAATTGGGAAATTATCTGCTTAATCCAGGGCTCCAAGTTGGAAACCTATCACTCTATGCTATTTTCCATTGTGATTCATACATTAAGTCTCTCTGTATTACTTACCAGGATGCATTATTGGAGAAATATCTTTCTAGGGACACACTAGGATTACAAGAACGTCAAGACATTGGTCGACCTAAAAAGTCTTTGTTTGTAAGATAACATACAAATAATTTCATCAAATCAAATTATTATATCCTTTTCATTCATTTCTCTCATTTAAAATATTCTCATTTGGTTGTTAAAACAGGTTGTTGTTTCTTGGTCATGCCTTCTTATCTTCATCCTTGTCAAGTTATTTCAGTGGACTTCAATCCTTGCCTCATGGGCAGCCATTATATTTTCTGCATTTTTCTTGCTTCTTGTTGTAGTTGTTATGCAAATCCTCATACAATCTTCAGAGTCAGAGCATTCTACACCCTTGAAGAGAACTCCTCATCAAGACCCAACAACAGAGAGACTTCTTCCGATATCAGTCAAGACACTAACTACTTCATAACCGTAACTCCTAGCTAATTAGTTGCTATTGAAGGAGTGTAATGTAGTGTGAAAGCACTTCTAACATTTAAGCTAGTAATACAAAGTTGAATCACTATAATTTTCATTTAGTTATTGAAATTAGATTTGATATTGTGACTACGAGTTTGTCCAGAGTCTAAATTCATGCAATAATTATTGGCAAAAGGCTTTCAACAAAACTCAGACAAAATTTATTCCCATTTTCTTGAAGTAACGATATTTCATAATTCTTTTTTTTTTAAAATAACAAACAGCTTTTTGAGAGGACATTCCTCAATTTTCAAATTTAAATAAATAATAAATTCCATACATGTTGCGGAAAGTGAAAATTGAATTCATTTAGATGGGCTAGGCGCCCGTGTACTGGGCCATGGACCGAGACAACAATAGCTCCAATAAATTCAAATTTTTATTTTCTTCCTAAAACACCCTTCTGAATGCCTCCAGAGCTAGAGGCATTCAAGTAATTTTAATCAAACATCAAGGGCAGTCTTTATTTCCCTTGTGCGTCAAGTAAAGCGTTCAATCATGCAAAACGTTCACAAAACTTTTCACTGTCGTCTAAGACATCGAGTGCTGACCCATTATGGCCTCAGTGGTTATGGCTTCTCAATGTGAAGAAAAAGAAGAGAGATGGATAAAGCATTATTCATCAAATCATCAAATACTGTTAGTGGGTGAAGGAGATTTCTCCTTTTCATTGTGTTTAGCTCTGGCTTTTGGCTCTGCTTCTAACATCTGTGCTTCTTCTCTTGATTCATATGGTGAAAATTTTCCTCTTTTCGGTATTTGTATAACTGTATGATGGTTGTTTGGATTTTTTGTTTTTAGGTTTTTTTTTCTTTTATGGCTCTTTATTATTATTTCTATAATCAAAGGTTCCGTCTTAAAATTTTATCCAGTGGTGGTAGGCCTGGTCTGCACTAAAGTTATTGTTTAAGTTTTTATATGACTAAATACAAATTAGTGATTGATTGTTAATAAAATTGAAAACAATAAAGGGAAAAATTTTAACTATTTATAGATGATAAATAATAATATACAAGTATCAAGAGATTTTGAGCTTAAAGCTCAGGAGAAGATCTTAATTCTTTTTATGTTGTGAGCAGATTTGTCCCATTTATAAATCTTCTTTCCCCGCTTTGATCCTTGAAGCATTGATCAGTTTTTCTTTGAAAAAAAAAATTGTAACATGAAGGGAAAATCAATCATTTTTAAAGCCTTTGTGATAAAATGGCTGGAATGGTGACTCTGTTGAGAACTGATAAATAGAATTTTCACATCGTATATTGTGTACATTGCTCTCATACCTTGTTTATTGGTCATTGTGGTGGCCACAATAATTTATTTGGATGATCAGATGATGTCATTCAGAAGTACAAGAGAGCAAAATCAAATTTGGACAATTTAAAGAAGTTGGGTGCATGCATTCTCCATGGAGTTGATGCAACTACAATGGAGCTTCACCCTGATTTGCAAATGAGGAAGTTTGATCGAATTATCTTCAACTTTCCCCATGTGGGCTTTTATGGAAAGGAAGATAACCGCCTTCTTATTGAGTGAGTTGTTTTAGGATGTGCCTATAGTTGCAATGCTTATACCTAATGTTTGAGTGTACAATAGCTAAAGTGTTTGGTAATCGCATAGGTTTATTCAATGGCAGTTGTGGATTAAATACTGAAGCATCTCCAGCTCAGATATACCATTACTCTAGTTTGTTCTAGAGATTTTCTGTACTTCCTAAATCATTGATTTGAAAATAAGATTTCTTTGTGATATTCCAGCCATTCTTAATGCTTACTCTAGATTCTGAAGTTGTTTCATAGCAATGTAGGTAAACAGTTATGCTTCAAAAGATGACATTGTTGAAGATGATAAAACTTGCTTGAAAAAATTAAATTTATGCTATAGAAGTTTCTAGAGGGGAATTGCTAAATTGGTAAAGAATCATAGTTTCATTTAGTTTCAGATACATGTTGAAACTGAAAAGAATCATAGTTTCATTTAATTTTAGATACAAGTTGAAAAGGAAACCTCCACTTCAATTTTAAGGGAATTTTCTTATTTGGATGATTCTTGTGGAGGATTCTGTTATAAGTTTTTGCTTTGAATGACTGGTTATGCATCTTGGAAGAATTATGAAATGAAGTAAAAGGCGTAGGTAAAGCAGAGTCCTCTGATATGTGCCAATACAGTGATCTCTTATCATATTGTTTCGTGTGGTAATTACAGTATGCATAGAAGTCTTGTGCGGGACTTCTTCAGAAATTCAAGTGGCATGCTAAGGGATGGTGGTGAAGTTCATGTAAGCCACAAAACAACTGTTCCATTTTCCAACTGGAATATCAAGGAACTAGCTATTGGAACCTCTTTGTCATTTATTTGCTGTTCTGAATTTAAAATCGAAGATTACCCAGCTTACAACAACAAAAGAGGAGATGGTCCGGGATGTGATGAGCCCTTCCCCTTGAGAGAGTGATGCAGTACCTTCATATTTGGATTCCTTCCTGCTGGAAATAAGAAGTCTGGTGGAATGAGTTGCAATGAGTATACTGGCAAAAGATCTCGGCCTCTTCAACAGATTCCATTCCAAGAGCTGAACTTGGAGGATCCATTGTATTCAAGATATCCTCATACAAATTCGACCACATCTTTCTTGAATATACAAAGAAAAAGGCCTAAGATAGTTGATGGTTACTTCAATTCCGTCAGGGAGGGTTTTGAAAAGAGTGGTAATTGTGTCATTTGCTCCATTCATGAATTTCATAGGTTTGACATTTCCGAACATTCTCAAACAAGATTAATAGGGTTGCATTTGTTCAGTGATTTCCCAGGAGGACATTATAGGATCTATGATGACTGCTCCAATAACGCAAATGACACACTTAAAAGATTTGAAAATAATGTGGGCTACCCTCTCGGTGAATCACTTATTTCATGTGAAAGATACATGGCAGAAGCACCAGGAAGAACTTTAAATAGCTATATCTATCTGATTGATCTACTAATCCGTTTCCGAAGGTTGGGTTTGGATTCCAGTTACCTGCTGCTTTAGGGGAGGAGGAATCTTGAGTAACTATTGTAGTACAGTTTAGAACCATGTTTTCACTTTGGTTCCCTTGTAGAATTTCATTTATCTGTTGGTGTGCTGTATAATGATACCCTCCCATCTGAAAAATTATCTGATCTGCTACCAGTGTACGGAAAATTGAGGGTGCGTTTGGTCTTGTTTTTCAAATGATGTTTTTGAATTTCCTTTAAAACATAAGAAGAATTAGTTTTTGGTGAAAATGAAAACGCGTTTGGTAGTTTATTTTAAAACAAATATGAAAAAATAAAAAAGAGTAAAATGTGTTTGGTAATTTGTCTGGAAAATACGTATGTATTTGATATAATTTTTATGAAGATTGTTTTAGAATAGTTATATGATATGTAAAAATTTTAAATTTATCGTTTTGTTATTTTAGATATTTTTGAAAAAATAAATAAACAAATAAAATAATGTAGTAATAAATATTAATATAAAATTATAAGTTTTTATATTATTACAAAGTTTTATTAAATAAAATATTGTAGAACAATTTATAGAACATCCATAATTATTTCAAAAAATTATTTATTATTTTATTTTAAAATATTTTTAAACAAAAATAATTTCATAAACATAATAAAATTTACTGTGTATTTATCATTTTTAAAACGAAAGTTTTAATATTTGTTTGGCCCACAATTTTTTTATGGTAAAAAAGCACAAAAGTCACCCAAGTGTGGTTCCATACAATTAATGCATGCAGAATAGAAAACAAAATTCAGAAAACACAAATATTGTGTTTTTTGCATTTGTTAAGAAAAGTTAAAGAATGGAAATATTTCATTCTCCATAATTTTGCATTATAGCTACGAAACGTCCTGGTCAAACACTTTTTCTATTTTATTATTTTTACAAAACGAAAAACGCCCAATAAAAAACGATACCAAACGCATCTTAAGGTTGCTTGATTCAGATTTGATATCAACTTTATTCTTTTCATTTTGGTTTTAAGTTGATTGGGCGACATGAACCGGCTAGGATTGATTTAATAAACGAAGCTAGTGTTTTATGGAAAATGCTAAACGGCGAAAAGGATGAGGGAAGGACGACGTAGCACATGCTGCCTTTTCATGCGCCCTTCGCCGTCTTACTTTTAGCCTACAATAACTATTAAATAAAATAACAATTAAAAAATGATTAAAAAAAAAAAGGAAAATCTCCGAGTCTTATTGCTAAACATTTTCCTCTCATTTCGCAGCACTTCTCCCCTAAAGCTCTGCACATATGCTCTAGAAGGCCATTTTGTCCACCAATGGTCGACTGCTAACGATCCCTATTAAAAAAAAAAAACAAAAACAAAAGGAGCAAAAGCCACAACCTTGCAGTCAATAGAGTCATTGCTGCTGTGCCAACCTATAATGGAGTCAGCAAAGCTATCGCCACCACGTCAACACTATAAAACGTCCCATTTAACTCTCTCTCTCTCACACACACATACACACACACTCACTCACTCATTTTTGTATTAACTTTTTGTCAAATAATTAAAAAAACTTCAATTATGTGATTTATGATAATTTTTGAAATCATTGAGGTATAAATAGTTAAATAGGTTCTGATATATTGTATTTATGTTATGATGGCTCTGTAATTTATGATAATTCTATAAAAAAATATCAATTACACCATTTGTGATAATTTTTGTATAATAACTTGATTTGGGGAAATATTGTATTGATGCGTAACAAAGCAAATTGTAGAAGCTTGCTAATGGCCTTTACCCAAATATTTTGCAAATTGTAAAACTGTTTCATTTTTCGGTTCTCAAATACACCAAATATTTGACTCTTCGCTTTGCATCTGATCTCTAATTTTGTTTTGTCTTGTGTATGCTCTTGCTTTAATCTTTATAAGCCATGATCATGTTTTATCTCACTCCTTAGTTCCACATTCCTGTTAGTTTTGCATTTTGCAAATATGTTTACTTTTTGTACTGATGCAATACTTTATTATTAGGAATGCAAATATCAATTTGGGCTTATAATATTAAGTAGGAATGCAATATTACAATATTTGTAAGTTATTATTGTGCTTTGTCAAAAAGAAAATTAAGTGTTCATTGAAATGTTCAAATCATGTGACAATAATTTGAGAATCACTCGTTAAACTTTAGCCTTTTTCGGGGAATAATCAGAAAATAGATGTGTGGGTCTATGAATTTTTATAACTTTGAGTTTGATTGCGTTCACATGTTGCAATTGTAAGTTACTTTCTTAATGATTATCAACCTGTCATTCTCGTATATAAATATGTGGAGGAAGCATTCCTTTTACGTATAAATTCCATTACCTATAACATGTTTAATTTAAATTGCGTGAATAAAACGAATTTTATATTAAATTTTGAAATGATTATACATTGAAGAATATGTGAATATCGAGCTCTAAATTGATCAATTTATACATAATAACCATGTAAATGTCTCTTTATCCTCATGTGAAATGAATCTACATCCTAATAAAATATACTAGCCATGATGATTGACTCTATAAAAGGAAGCAAGTGGCATGTCATACTTGTTGGTAAGATATGTAGTGTCTGTTGGGAAATTGACTAATACAAGTAGTTACAAATTAAGCGGAAATAAATTATTTCCCTCTTTGTGTGATTGAAATAGGATATGCACCACAAATAGAAAAATAAACCAAGAAATCCAAAGCAAAAAACCAACCACAAGAGACACAGATTTTACGTGGAAAATCCAAAAAGGGAAAAACCACGGTGACCGTAATCCGATATAAACTTCCACTATATTAATGGAATTACAACACAAAATCTTCTCTAGATAATACTAGAGGCTACCAACATCAAGAATCTCACTATTCTTGGCTTACAGTAGCAGCCTAATAATTATCTCTCTAACAAATAGGTTTCTTAAATAATAGCCAAGGAGAGAATAAAATAAAAATCAAGATCAGTAGGATCGTAGAGGGTGATACCAAGAACTTGCCCTTAAAATTTAGGAGAGAACGGAATTAATTTCGCCTTCCGATTACCCAATTAAAGATTAAAATCACTATTCCCTTCTACTAACTTTTCTCTCTCTTGCGTCTTTCTTCCTACATCGCCACAATTTTCACGCTGTTTTTCTCACTTATACAATTAGCCAGCCGCTTGCTTTTATAGGTTAATTACATGACAAATTTCATCCAAATCTAAGACTTAATAATAATTACAAATCAAGCAACTTATTTAGACTTTAGATTTTTGGGCCTCCAAATGAGATGGACCCAACAAATCTCCCCCTCCATATCATATGGGGGGTATCACCAAGCCCGCTCTCTACATACAGCTTTTCAGCTTCTCTTTAGGCAATGGCTTTGTCATCATATCTGACCCATTCTTCGTTGTGTGTATCTTCTCAACCTGCAACTGTTTCTTCTCAAACACGTCACGTATCCAATGATAACTCATATCAATATACTTGAATTTTGAATGGTATGTTGAATTCTTTGCCAAATGAATGGCACTCTGACTGTCACAGTACACAATAAAATTATCTTACTTCACACCCAACTCTTGTAGGAAATTCTTCATCCACAAGGTTTCTTTGCAACCTTCAGTAATTGCAATATACTCTACTTCTGTGGTAGACAAAGCAACATACTGTTGAAGTCTAGACTGCTCCTCCTGCAAAGGTGAGCAAATATCCTGATAGAGATTTTCTCGAGCCAACATCTCCTGTCATATCTACATCCGTATAAACTTGTAACACATGTTTGTCACCACCAAAACATAAACATACCTTGGAAGTGCCTCTGAGATATCTGAGAATCCACTTTACTGCTGTCCAGTGTTCTTTGCCCGGATTGGAGAGAAACCGACTGACTACATCAACTGCATAAGCAATATCTGGTCTTGTACAAACCATGGTATACATCAAACTACCAACTGTCGAAGCATAAGGAACTTCTCTCATCTCTTGCTTCTCTTTCTCACTTGTAGGATAAAGCTCATAACTAAGCTTGAAATGGCCTGCAAGTGGAGAACAAATAAATTTTGCCTTTCTCAAGTTAAATCTTTCAAGAACTCTTTCGACATATGCTTTTTCAGATAACTATAACTTCCCAAATTTTCAACCGCAGGGAATCTTCATGCCAAGAATCTGTTTTGCAGGTCCCAAGTCATTTATTGCAAAAGACTTGCTAGGCTCTTTATTCAAATTATCAATCCTACTTACATCCTGGCCAACAATCAACATATCATCCACTTAAAGCAAAAGAATGATGAAATCATTATCACCAAACTTCTTCACAAAAATACAATGATCGCACATTGTCTTGTTAAACGCATGATTCTCTATGAAAGAATCAAATTTCTTATACCACTGCCTTGGTGCCTGTTTTAACCCATACAAACTTTTCTTCAACTTGCACATAAATTCTTCTTTGCCTTTGACACTGAACCCTTCAGGTTGCTCCATGTATATTTCCTCCTCTAAGTTACCGTGTAAGAAAGTTGTTTTTACATCAAGCTATTAAATATCATAATTCAAACTAGCTACTAATCCTAGAACAACTCGGATATAAGACATCTTCACTATAGGAGAAAATATTTCTTCAAAATGCACATTTCTTCCGATCAAACCCTTCACAACCAATCTAGCCTTATATCATTTGTTGTGAGTTATTTTCGATTTTCAACCTGTAAACCCACTTGTTCTTCAGTGCCCTTTTTCCCTTAGGCAGCTTCACTAGGTCATAAGTGTGGTTCTCATTCAAGGATTTCATCTCCTCTTGCATGGCTTTAACCCACTCATTTTTATGTTGATGAGACATGACTTCTTCAAAACATTCGACTCCCCTTCATCTGCTAACATCACATACTCATGTGAAGAATATCTAGTGGAAGGTTGCCGTTCTCTGGTAGATCTTCTTAATTCTAGCTCAACTGATGGTGCTGGTAGTTCTGGAGGTGCCTAGTCAACTGGTTCTGCTGGACCATTATTATCCTCTCCAGCTCCCCCATGATCATCATGAACTATAAGTGGAGAAACTGAAGTTGGAATAATATGAATCTTTGGAGATGACTGAGACTCATCACTCTTCTCTGCATCACCAATTATCTGATCTTCAAGGAACACAACATCTCTACTTCTGATCAATTTTCTTGTTACTTGATCCTATAACTGTACCCAAATTCTTCATGCCCATAGCCTAAAAAAATGCATTCCTTAGCTTTATCATCAAGCTTCGATCTCTCATCTTTGGGGATGTGAACATATGCTCTGCAACCAAACACTCTCAAGTGTTTATAAGAGACATCTTTCCCAGTCCAAACTCTCTCAAGTACATCACCGTCTAATGGAGCTGAAGGAGAAAGGTTAATCAAGTCAACTGCAGTACGTATAGCCTTTGCTCAGAAGGATTTAGGAAACTTGGCATCAGAAAGCATACATCTGACCCTCTCTTTAATTGTTCTGTTTATCCTTTCTGCAACACCGTTTTGCTGTGGGGTTTTTGGTACAGTCTTTTCAAGTTTGATTCCATGGGATCTATAATACTGCTCAAATAGCCCTCTGTACTCACCACCATTATCTGCCCTAACGCATTTTAACTTCTTTTTCCTGTCGCTCTCTCAACATAAGTATGAAAGAACTTAAATATATCAAGCACCTGGTCTTTAGATTTTAAAGCAAAAGCCCACACTTTTCTAGAATAGTCATTAATAAAAGTCACAAAATAAAGTGCACCTCCTATTGATCTACTTTGCATCATGCAAATATCAGTGTGAATCAAATCAAGGATTTCTGACTTTCTGGATGGAGAAAAACTTTTAAAAGCTACTCTATGTGTCTTTCCAACTAAGCAATGAACACAAGTCTTGAGGGACATACCTGCGAAGCTGGGTAGAAATCCTTTTCTGGCAAGAGTTTCTAACCCTTTCTCACCAATGTGACCAAGTCTTTTATGCCATGTCTCAATGTCAGAATCTTTTACAAAGAACATTCACATCTTCTTTCTTGATCTTGGCTTCTATCATATGAGAGTGTTTACTTTGCTCCCCTTAGCTAACACTAGAGAGCCTTTGGTGAGCTTCCATTTACCTTCATCAAATTGGTTAATATAACCATCATCATCAAGCTTGCCTGTAGAGATCAAATTAAGACGAATATCTGGTACATGTCTGACATCTTTAAGCAACAAATTACAGCCAATATTGGTTTCCAAGCAAATATCTCATATGCCTACAATCTTGGATGCCCCCTCATTTTCCATCCGAACATGGCCGTAATTACCATTAACATAGGATGTGAAGTAATCACGATGTGCAATAACATGAAACGAAGCACCCGAATCAATTACCCAATCACTAGTATGGTAAGTGAGATTTACTCAACTCTCATAATAAATAATACCCTAATCATCATCAACTATGGTCGTAGTGTTCTCTCTCTGTCATTTTTCTGAGAATCACCACTTTCTTTCGCCTGTTCTCTTTTCCACAATCTACACTCTCTTTTAATGTGACCCATTTTCTGACAATGAAAGCACTTGAGGTTTCTCCTCCGGGACTTAGATCTTCCTCTAGGGTTATCATTATTCTGCTGGCGAGAATTTCTGCTTTGGCTCCTCCCCTGTCTTTCTTACTTTTCTAAAACAAGTGCATCAGACTCAGTGGGAACTGCTTCAACACTCTTTCTTCTAGATTCTTCATTCCGCAATCTATCTGTAACCATATCCAAAGTTAATTTCCCGTTCGGCGCTGAATTGTTTACTGACACCACTAATATCTCCCAACTATCAGCCAGAGAACTAAGCAACAATAGTGCTTGTAACTCATCATCTAGAATAATCTTTATAGTAGTCAACTGATCAACCAATCCCTGAAACTCACTAGTGTGTTCAGTTATACTGCGCCCCTCCTTGTATTTTAAGTCAACAAGCCTTTTCATTAGATTGGCTTTATTCTGTGCTGTCGGCTGCTCATAAATTGTCTCTAATTTTCTCCAAAGAACATCGGCTCTGGACTCCTTCGCGATATGGTGGTACACACTCTTATCAATCCATGATCTAATAGTACCCACGGCCTTCTGATTTAATTGAACTAATTTCTTATCATCTAAATCAGCGGGTCTAACTTCTTCACCTTCAATGGGTTCACGCAGGTCTTTCATGTACAGCAAGTCTTCCATCCTAGACTTCCAAATACCATAATTTCATGACTTCAATTTAATTATGCATGCTGAGGAATCCTCCATCTCAATAACACAAGTAATAAAAATAAAATCTGAAGCTCTGATACCACTCTGTTGGGAAAGGTACTACTACAAGCAGTTGCAAATTAAGCGGAAATAATCTATTTCCCTCTTTGTGTGATTAAAATAGGATGTGCACCTCAAATGGAAAAATAAACCAATAAATCCAAAGCAAAACCAACCACAAGAGACACAGATTTTTAAGTGGAAAATCCAAAGCGGGAAAAACTATGGGACCGTAGTCCGATATACACTTCCACTACATTAATGGGATTATAGGACAAAATCTTCTCTAGATAGTACTAGAGGCTACCAACATCAAGAACTTCACTATTTTTGGCTTACAGTAACAACCTAATAATTGTCTCTCTAACAAGTAGGTTTCTCAAATAATAGCCAAGGAAAGAATAAAATAAAAATCAAGACCAGTAGGATTGTAAAGGGCGGTACCAAGAACTTATTCTCAAAATTTGGGAGAGAACGAAGTTAATTTCACCTTCCGATCACTCAATTAAAGATTAAAATCACTATTTTCTTCTACTGACTTTTCTCTCTCTCTTGCGCCTTTCTTCCTTACTGCCACAATTTTCACGCTGTTTTTCTCACTTACACGCAGCCGCTTGCTTTTATAGGTTAATTACATAGTAAATTTCATCTAACTCTAAGGCTTAATAATAATTACAAACCAAATAACTTATTTAGATTTTAAGCTTTGGGCCCCCAAATGAGATGGACCCAACAGTGTCAAATGTGATAACATCTCCAAAATATTTGTAAGCTGTCCTACTGCTCATATTTGTCCAAAATACATTTTTTTAATTAATCATGCTTGTCCATATCAACGTTGGCAAAAAAAAAAAAAAACAATTTACTTGCTTTTTTTTAGAAGTACTTGTCATAACATCTCCTTCTCCAAGCTGTAATCGTCTTTCTTTGTTAACAAGATTTCTGTAATTTTTTTCCAAGAACAAGACATTTTCATGCCACCAGCTTCGATAACAATAGAGTTGAAATTTTGGGCAATTTTAATTCCCATTCAATCGTTCATTTCAATTCAATGTTTTGCACTTGCACTAATTTTGCGGTTGCAAGATAAATACCTAGCTTTGTTTGGACTCAATCCATGGTTGTGTTGAAAGTTTAAAATTCGAATAACCCATTTTCCATGGCTTCAACACATTAACAGATTTACTTTTTAACTTGCCGCTACGGCCACATGCGAATGTCGCATATTTTATAATCCCACCACTCCCTTTCGTATAGTTTGCAACTTTACATGAAATCCTTCTTGTTTACTATAAGCTTTGTAAGATGCAAATATTTCTTCATGACTATTAAATAACATCTCAAGAGTTAGCTCATATTTTTTCGGTTGTATATTTTCAACTAAATCGTTGGCTCATGTTTCTTGTAACTCTTCGAATGCATGCTCATTTTCTAAAATCTTTATTTCTACAAAATAATTAACATTCGTATTAAGAATAAGTAATTAAAAATTTTTATAAAATTTTTTATCCAGTAAAAATTTAATTCATTAACTTTCTAACAATTTAAATATACAAAATAAATTCAAAAACTAATTTTATTTGAATGTAACAGGAGAGAGAAAGTTACCAATCAACGAGCAGCAATTTCATTTATATCATCCTTCGCTCATCCTTATGCCCATTTAACATAACTCAATATATTACATCCGTTTGAATTTTGATCCAACTCATTTACAATTTCCTTTTGTCATGCTTACTCGTAATTAATAAGGTTCAAATTTTTCCACGTGCAAACCGACAGGCATTACGTATTGGAGAAACATGAGACAGAGGGGCTATTTGGCGTAAGGTTCAAACACTAGGGGCTAAGTTACAAACCTACAATCTTTCTTTCCCCAACCCCAACTAACAAAAGCTAATGTCCGCCCGCCCTCAAGATTTACTTTTAGTTGAAAACCGAACCAAAGTACAACTTGAACTCGCAACCATATTTCCACCAAAAGATTCGCGAATCACGCGATCCATCAAATGATGTCGTAAAATTGCCCTTTTCAGTTACATCAGCATTTCTTTAAAAAGTCCAAACAATTTAACTCATTAAGTATAGTCAAGCTTATCCATTTCCATTTCCATTTCCATTGAATGCGTGCATGTCTATATCTAAATAAATAAAATGTACATTTCCATTTCAGCAAAACTTGTATGCAACACCTCACAGTTTGCAAAAACAAATCTTCCACATTTATTATTTTATTCCCTTTCATCACAGTCGGATCCGGAACAGAATCTGATTCCAATCAAGGGTTTGTTTGATTGGGAATAATATTATTTGATTCAGTATTTTTGCTTTCTTATCCGGGGTTGTTGGAAAATTTGTGCTTTTTGGTTGAGAGTCAAACATGGGGTCGCTGAAGAATAAAGAAGACATGGAGCAAATGGGTGAGGAATGGACAAAGGAAGCAATCTTGTACGTTAATGGACTTCGTAAGGTGTTGCCTGATGGCTTGGCTCACTTGACTCTCCTCGAGTATCTTAGAGGTAATGCGACTTTTGTTTGGTTGCGTAGAAAATGTGTTTAGATGGGAGGGAAGGTTTGAAAATCTTACACTCAGACCCACTCAAGCTCAAAGATTTTGTGGGTTAGGATCATTCTATCTATCAATGTTAGTTTTGCTTTTGATTTTGGACTGGATTGAGTTTCTGAAATTTTTATGGTTTCTTGTAAGAATAGAAGAGGAGAAGCGGAGTTTAAGAGGGTGTCTGATTGTTAATTCACCTTAGCTAAGTTTGATATCATGTGAGTTTGGCTTAATTTTGAATGATTTGATTTATGTTGTGTTTTCAATTTAAGGTCACCACAACCAAGTTGTGTCATTTTATTGATGATGTGGGTTAAGCTTAATAAATCAATAATTGTTACTTTTATAAATTGGAATTGATTTTTGGAGGAGTTTCAGTTTTACTTAAAAAGAGAGAGGGAAAGAGAGGCTGCGCTCTTAATTTTAAGTCAGCTGAAATAGGTATAAAATATGGGGGCAAGGCTTAATTCTTGTGTTTGAATATCTTTTTTTATGTCTTTTTTCAAGGACCAATTATGGATTTGTGAAGTTTGTGATTCAAATCTAGTTTCTTCGCAGTTGATCAAGATGTTCGTGCGCCATTTGGCTGCTGAAACGTGTGATGAGTAGGGATGGATATTATATTTTGAACTTTGTTTTATTATGAATTAGTAAACTCCTCCCGTTTTCTTTGAAGTTCCACTTTGATTCTACACTCTCTGCAACTTAGTCTAATAACATGTTTGAGCTCAGTGATGTTTTTTTATGTTTTATTTTATTTTTATTTGCTGCAAAGTCTCAAATTTTCAATTTTCCCATAGTTCAGCTGATAGGGTTATCACACAGTTGTTTCCTTTTTTCAAATCTTTCATTGGTTGAGGGAATCTAATTTGTTCTTTGTCTGGTATCATAGATATCGGTCTGACGGGAACAAAACTTGGCTGCGGTGAAGGTGGTTGCGGGGCTTGCACTGTGATGGTTTCTCGTTATGATAAAAAATCGAAGAAATGTGTGTGAGTTTCTCCTCTTTTCCTCTCTCTTTACATTCCACCATGTGTAAAAACCAGCATGAAAATATGATTGTGGCAAATTATTTCAGGCACTATGCTGTCAATGCATGCTTGGCTCCTCTATACTCCGTAGAAGGGATGCATGTGATTACAGTGGAGGGAGTTGGAAACCGGAAACATGGCTTGCATCCAATTCAAGTAACACACAATGCTTTCGTGCTTTTCATTTTGCATTGCTTGGCAGTTTTGTTGGTATTAATTATAATTATTGTGACCCAGGATTTGGAGAATCATTAATTCTCTTAGGAAACTTTGCTAGCTTTTTGTTTCTTTATTTATTTCTTGTTTTACCCACTTTTTGCAGTGCAAATAAGTGATTGACTTCCCTGGATCTCCGTTACGTTCTGCAGGAATCGCTGGTACGATCTCATGGGTCTCAATGTGGATTTTGCACCCCTGGTTTTATTATGTCTATGTATTCTCTATTAAGATCAAGTCAGACACCGCCTACTGAAGAGCAAATTGAAGAATCCCTTGCTGGAAATTTATGCCGCTGTACAGGTTACAGACCGATTGTTGATGCATTCCGGGTTTTTGCTAAAACTAATGATGCATTATATACGAACATGTCTTCAATGAGTCTTAAAGAAGGTGAGTTTGTTTGCCCTTCAACTGGCAAGCCCTGTTCATGTGGAATGAAAAATGTTAGCAATGCAGACACCTGTGAAAAAAGTGTGGCTTGTGGGAAGGCATATGAACCTGTCTCTTACAGTGAGATAGATGGAAGTACATACACAGAAAAGGAGCTTATTTTCCCTCCAGAGTTGTTGTTGAGGAAATCAAATCCTTTGAATTTGAGTGGATTTGGAGGGCTTAAGTGGTATCGCCCCTTAAAACTTCAGCATTTACTTGAATTAAGGTCAAAATACCCAGACTCAAAGTTATTGGTTGGAAATACTGAGGTTGGGATTGAGATGAGATTGAAGAGGATGCAGTATCAGGTTCTGATCTCTCTTACACATGTACTCGAACTCAATGTGTTGAATCTCAAGGATGATGGCTTGGAGATAGGTGCCGCGGTGAGACTGACTGAACTCTTGAAAATGTTTAGAAAGGCTGTAACAGAGCGACCTGCTCATGAAACATCATCATGTAAAGCTTTCATTGAGCAAATAAAGTGGTTTGCTGGCACACAGATAAAGAATGTTGCATCTGTTGGAGGAAATATTTATGCGGCTAGTCCGATATCGGACTTGAATCCTCTCTGGATGGCTTCAGGAGCAAAATTTCATATTGTTGACTGCAAAGGGAACATTAGGACGACCATGGCTGAAGAATTCTTCCTGGGTTATCGTAAAGTGGATCTCACAAGTGGTGAAATTTTACTCTCGATATTTTTGCCCTGGAATAGGCCTTTTGAGTTTGTAAAGGAATTTAAGCAGGCTCATCGGAGGGATGATGATATTGCACTTGTGAATGCTGGAATGCGTGTCTATCTTGAAGAAAAGGATGAAGAATGGGTTGTTTCAGATACATCGCTTGTTTATGGTGGGGTGGCTCCTCTCTCTCTTTCTGCAAAGCAAACAAAAGCATTTATCGTAGGTAAGAGTTGGAGTCAGGTGCTTTTGCAGAATGCTTTGAAAATCTTACAAACAGATATAATTCTTAAGGAAGATGCTCCTGGTGGGATGGTGGACTTTCGGAGATCTTTAACTCTTAGTTTCTTTTTCAAGTTTTTCTTATGGGTTTCTCATCAATTGGAAGGAAGAATTCCATTAAGGAAAGTGTACCATCAACCCATTTGTCAGCTATGCAGTCATTTCATCGACCATCAATTATAGGTAGTCAAGACTATGAAATTACAAAACATGGGACATCTGTGGGCTCCCCTGAGGTTCATCTTTCATCCAGACTTCAGGTATGCCAGTTTGGCAATGTTTTGGTTTTTGTTAGATATTGGAGATTGATGTTCATTCTTTTTGCGTATGATATTAATTCTTTGTTGAAATTGTGTACATTTTATTATAGAATATGGTATTAACTTTTATAGATGGCTAGCTTCCCTAAATCTTACACGTGTCTATATATATATATATATATAAAATCATTCTAAGGTGTGGGCGCCCTTATTTTTTTAATGCGGACACACTTTTAAGCCATACAGTTTAAGAGAGTTAAAAACTAACTCTCTTAAACCCCATGGTTTAAGAGCGTGTCCGCATTGGAAAAAAAAAAGAGAGCACATGCACTAGAGAAGGACTTTATATATATATATATATGTATGTATGTATGTATGTATGTATGTATGTATGTATGTATGTATGTATGTATGTATGTATTTATGTATGTATGTATATGTATATGTACTTTGAGTCTTCTGCTTTTAGATGCTTCTTATTTACAACAAATATTAAACCATTTTCATTGCAAGACTTCATGCATTCTGGTTTTCTTCTGATAGAGAATATGTCGCTGTGCATGTATGCAAGCATGAGCACTTATGAGATCGCTTCTCTCTTTTTGATGTCTTGATGCTTCAATATACAGTGGAAATAGTTTCCATTCAGCAGTGTGCGGAGTACATGACAATTGAGAGACTTAACTTGAGTCTCAACTGACATCAGCCATGCGTTAGTTGAATCTAGATGGTTGACCATTGTAGTCCTTGTGCGCCTTTTTGTCTTCCTTAAGATTATTACAAATCAAATCATTTTTTTGCTTATACGGACCTCTGAAAATAGTTCCCTAACTTCTTATTCAATATCATGCTGACATAATATCTTTGTTGTAACCTTTTTTTTTAATGATGATTGCTCTCTCTGATGAGATTTTTCGAGTTTGCGTAGCGGACACCAATGATATCTATTGGATAATCTTCTTTTGGTTGCTAGGAGAATATTTCCTAGTCTCTATCCTGAATTGCTTGCAGATTTTGATTTTTACTTACTGTTCTGTAATATACTTTATCTTAATGACTTTGTTTTTATGATAATTTTCTGTAGGTTACAGGGGAGGCAGAATACACTGATGATACACCAATGCCTCCTAATTGTTTGCATGCTGCACTAGTATTAAGCAGAAGACCTCATGCGCGAATACTTTCAATAGATGATTCAGGAGCCAGGTCTTCTCCTGGGTTTGTTGGCATATTTTTTGCTGAAGATGTGCCAGGTGATAATAGAATTGGGCCGGTCATCGCCGACGAGGAGCTATTTGCGTCAGAGGTTGTCACTTGTGTGGGTCAGGTTATGAAGATTTCTCTCTCCCTCTCTGTGTGTGTGTGTGTGTGTGTGTTTTGATTCTTAATTTTTGCTTCTTAGTACTGTGCTTTACAACCCCTTCAAGATGTCTTCTAGTGTTTAAAAGAGCTATTGATGGTAAAATATTAATTCTGGTGAAAGTTGGCCCTGTCATTATCTTTATAGTGAAAATTCATGGTAGCTTCACTTCATAAAATCCTAAAGATGACTGTAACATTAATTCTGTTAAAAACGAAATGAACTCATTGTCTATGCTATTTATAACGCAGATGAGTTATCTAATGGGGTTTTCCCATTATGTATGTATTACCTGCAGGTCATAGGAGTTGTTGTTGCAGAAACTCATGAAGAAGCAGAACTAGCATCAAGAAAAGTTCAGGTTGAGTATGAAGAGCTCCCTGCAATCTTATCAATACAAGAAGCCATTGATGCCAAAAGTTTCCATCCTAACACGGAGAAGTGTTTCAGAAAGGGGGATGTGGATATCTGTTTTCAGTCAGGCCAATGTGACAAAATTATAGAGGGAGAAGTTCGTGTGGGTGGTCAAGAACATTTTTACCTAGAGCCACATAGCAGTGTGGTTTGGACAATGGATCACGGCAATGAAGTTCATATGATTTCTTCCACTCAAGTAAGTTCCAGCCTTTGAAAATGGCGTTGCAAATGTGCACAGCTTGATTGAAAATGTTTAACTCCAGACTCATTGAGCTTCAAAATTCTGGCTTGAGATTGGTTCAAAACTCAGCATTCCATGTGTCTCCTGCTTTTCACTCCCTTGCATTTATTTCGAATCTGTGGTCAGTGTCTCATGTCCTGCTGTTTTTCAAAATCTGCCAATTCTGGATAGCAATATTCATATTCTTTGGGTTGTCTTGTGATTATTTAGTTATTCTGATAGAACTTCATGATCTTCCAAGTTTCTATTTCTTAGTAGGAAACCATTTGAATTTGCTGTTGAAAAATGGCGAAGTCTCACAGCCGAGATTCGATTATTGCATTAAAATCTTTGTATATTTTGTTGAACTTGTGCCTTTCACTAGGCAGTTTATCTCTATACATTTTTCCCTTATGTAGAGTGATCATGTTCTTGCTGCTAGCTTGATATCTCACAGAATTGCTGTGGACAATAATGGTTCCTTACAGATCTTTATCTTGTAATAAAATTATCACAATTTCGTTCCCTTTATGCAGGCCCCTCAGAAACACCAGAAGTATGTTTCTCATGTTTTAGGTCTTCCAATGTCAAAAGTGGTTTGTAAAACCAAAAGAATTGGTGGTGGCTTTGGTGGGAAGGAGACGAGATCAGCTTTCATTGCGGCTGCAGCTGCTGTCCCTTCATTTTTGCTGAATCGGCCGGTGAAGCTTACGTTAGACAGAGATATAGACATGATGATATCTGGGCAACGTCATAGTTTTCTTGGGAAGTACAAGGTATCGTTTTGTTTATCAGATAAATTGGGAGTTCGACATCTAATTACTACACTGCATGACTGTGTTAGTAATTGTTGAAGCTATAATTGAAGGCATGTGTCTCATTAGTTAGTGCTTAGGAGTGTATTGTCGTTGACTTGTCTTTCTATTTCTTAATTTAGAACTACATAATGCTTATATTAGTTTATTAGTAATATGAGACAGTTACAATATAGTCTTTAATGTTTTCGTTCTGCCTATGTGGCTCTTTCTCTGTCTATGTTAACGACAATCTTCGAGTTGGTATGTGGAACGGGGGCAAAAAAGTATCAATTTTGTATGCAGTAATTAAGTTTTAGAGACCATAGTATAGACTATGAATATTCCTTCATGATTCAGTCACACTGGATTAGACTTCAGCTTATATGTATATTTATGTGTGTGTGTGTGTGTAATAAAAGCATGATGTAATCAAAAGATTTATTTGCATTTTTTATTATGTTATAAAATGGAAGATAGTGAAAAAAGAAAATGGGGTTAGTCAGAGTTTAAAAGAGAAAGCCTTTGCCACTAGTACACTTTCAACTTTTTTTTTTAAAGTTATTATCATTTTAGTTTTATGTTTGGAAAAAATTACATCTACGAATTTGTGATGTTCTGTTGTTAAGTTTACCTTTCATTCAGTGAATTTATCTCTTTGCATCGTTAGTTTTAATTACTGTATCAGAATAATGATGCAATTAACATATTTAGGTTGGATTTACAAATGAGGGAAAAGTGCTGGCTCTGGATCTTGAAATCTACAATAATGCTGGAAATTCACTAGACCTATCTCTTGCTGTCCTTGAGCGTGCTATGTTCCATTCAGACAATGTCTATGAGATACCAAATGTTAGGATTATGGGAAACGTTTGCTTCACTAATTTCCCAAGCAATACTGCATTCCGAGGGTTTGGCGGTCCTCAGGGTATGCTTATAACTGAAAATTGGATTCAAAGAGTTGCTGTAGAAGTCAGGAAAAGCCCTGAAGATATTAGAGTAAGTTATAAGAGCTCGTTAATCTATTTTTCATGTCAAGTCACTGTCTTTATCCACTATATTATATTTTTCATTTGCTGATCTTTCTTTTTGTTTTTTAATTGATGTCATTTTCAGGAAATTAATTTTCAAGGTGAAGGATCAATTTTGCATTATGGTCAACAACTTCAACATTGCACACTGTTCCCGCTTTGGAGTGAACTGAAATTATCCTGTGACTTCTTGAATGCTCGCAAAGAAGTTGACAACTTTAATCTGAACAACCGATGGAAGAAACGTGGTATTGCTATGGTGCCAACAAAATTTGGCATATCATTTACATTGAAGCTCATGAACCAGGTAATGTTGGAACTATACATGTACTGTTTTGCATTGGCGTTTATTTGATAAAAAAGTTGGACGTTACCTACCTCAAATGATATTATCCAAGGATGATTGAAATATTTGCTCCAAGTAGTAAAGAAGGTTGAGGGGAAGAGGCAGTTAAGATGTGTCTGAAAAGAGGTTCTGACACTTTTAACTTCATTGCTCAAGGCCAAGGTCTAGATCTAGTGGTAAGAAACGGCCTTCCTAGGACTTAGTCCTGAGCTCGAGCCTCGCTAGTGTGTGTGTGTTAAATAAAAAAAATTTAATTACTCATGTCACTTTGTTGAGCAACCATTAATGCCAAAAGTTAAGCTTATTGGTATTCCCAATAATGATGTTTAAATTCTATGTTGCCCTATGCCCCTTTTGGTTTAGTCTTTGAGTCACTAGAAAGTAGATATGGAATTGGAAATCTTCATTTGCAGTGAGGGACTTGTATAAGAAAGGAATACTCGAAGAGACTATTCTGGAAAAGAAAACAAAATGTTTGGAAGAGGAAATATATGCAAATCTGTATCTTTAAATTTTTTTGGGCCAAGTCAATAGTTGCTTTGCTAATGCATAGAAGGGCCATTTGGTTAAATTAATTTGTCACCATGCTTAACTAGGCATTGGTTATCATTCTATTGTCTTGTTAGCCATTTTCCTTTATCATTCTATTGTCTTGTTATCCATTTGCCCACTATGTTATAATGTAGGTTATTTCCTTTTACTTTTCATATTTCTGATCTGAAATGATTTATTTATGTTGATGAGGATCCTGATTGTGTACCTTTCTTCTTTACAACTCTAGGCAGGTGCTCTTGTTCATGTCTATACAGATGGTACTGTTTTGGTTACACATGGAGGTGTTGAGATGGGACAAGGTTTGCATACAAAAGTTGCTCAAGTTGCCGCGTCTGCTTTTAATATTCCTTTGAGTTCTGTGTTTGTATCAGAGACGAGCACTGACAAGGTAATGGAACAATATTCACAGAAATGACTGGCTAATTTCCATTGAAAGTAGAATGATATAAGTAAGATGTTTTCTACACCAGTCAGATCTCTATTCTGCATTTATGATTACATTTAAACATTTACATATTTCATCTGAGAGTGTTCATTAGCTTCAATAACAGATAAAAAGTCATTTTCCTCTTATTAGGCTAAAGCAGCTAGGGGCGTGTCTAAAACTAAGCCAATCTCAGGTGTAATGTTAAGATAATGTTGAACTAGTTGCTCAATTTTCTTTGCGAGAGAACAATACTCCAACTATATTGAAGCCAATACGAATAGCCGTAAGCAAGAAATTTGAGAACATACTGAAAATATACTGTCAACAATTGTTTACTCTAGATAAATCGTTTCCAAATCAACTTAACGATGTTCTAACAACTATCTCTGATCTTTTTTCTTTTTGGTTTATTTTTATAACCATTATATATTTTAACTGCTAGTATTTCAAGAAATAAAAGACAAATTTTACTTGATTCTTTGGCTTTTCACTTAATTACATAAGTTTCCTGTGCACTTTAATGCTTGCATTTTAAGAGAAGTATCCCTTTTTGTTGTATTAAACCTTTTCTCCTTCTGTTATGCATTGGTCTGTTCCTTGAATTAGTTTCTAGTACCCTGGTAGCTGCCCATTCTTATATCTTGTTGTATTTGCATTTGCCAAAATAAATTAGGTTCCTAATGCGTCGCCAACAGCTGCCTCTGCAAGTTCTGATATTTATGGAGCTGCAGTTTTGGATGCATGTGAGCAGATTAAAGCTCGGATGGAACCAATTGCTTCTAAGCATAATTTCAACTCATTTGCTGAGGTTCACGTCTGTTAATAGTTCATTCCTGCAGCTTTATGTTTCTTCTGATAGTAACAGTTATTTTCATCTATCTAATACACAGAAAATTATTGTGTTTTGCAATATTCTCAGCTCGCAAGTGCATGTTATGTTCAACGTATAGACCTTTCTGCTCATGGATTTTACATTACACCAGAGATTGGCTTTGATTGGATAACTGGTAAAGGAAACCCATTTAGATATTTCACCTATGGGGCTGCATTTGCTGAGGTTGAGATTGACACGTTGACTGGAGATTTCCACACAAGGATGGCAAATGTTATCTTGGATCTTGGATATTCATTGAATCCGGCCATAGATGTAGGACAGGTGCTTTTTCTTTTCTGTTTTTATTTTTCCAATGATCTGAACTTCATAAAACTTTATGAATTACATGATTTATACTTCTAATAGTTTTCTTGCACAGTATAATGTCTGATGGCTTTTCCTCGGAAATGTTTTTGTTGCTGTAATGATCTCAAGACGTAATTTAGTACTCCATGTACTTTTATTTAGGATGGAATGTTGATACAGTTTTGCATCAAACTAGAATTGGTGCATAAACTAAACTTTGTTATTCCATTTATGAGGGGGTGAAAAAAAAAAAAATGATACGCAGAAGGCTTTTGGTTCTTATAGGTTGACAACTCATAGCCCATATGGAGTATGGATAAATTTATGAATTCATGTTTATCTTGGTAGCCACTGTTAAACAATAGAATATGTGGTGGATTTATGAGAAATGGATGAAGGTACGATTAGCGATATAAAAAAGCATAGAAGATGTTGGCAAGGATATGCTGGAATTTGTTAGAGCTAGATAATCTTTTTAGTTTTGACACTTACCTCCTATCTTTTAAGTTTTGGTACTTACTTCCTAACTTCACTTTTATATGTGTTTGATAGATAGAAATCTAAGCTATTTCTGCAAGTCCATTATATGTCAATACTTCTTAATTTTTCATTCTGAACTCTTAATTCAGATTGAAGGAGCATTTATACAAGGTCTGGGTTGGGTAGCGTTGGAGGAACTGAAGTGGGGAGATGCGGCTCATAAGTGGATCCCACCTGGCTGTTTGTACACATGCGGACCTGGAAGTTACAAAATTCCATCTTTAAATGACGTCCCCTTGAAATTCAATGTTTCACTATTGAAGGTATATTTACAACCAACTGCATACATTCTCAAGTGTACTCACATGCACACCAACTTTGACTTATTACACAATATTTTCAGTTTAATGTGTGGTCATGACTATCACCACCTCAAATATATAGTAAGATTGAAATCCGGTTGCATCTGGTAAACTTAAAGAAGAAAATGAACTTAAAAATGGTCATAGCATTTTTAGGTGCTGGAAAAAAAAAGGCAGAGAGAGAAAACAGGAAAACGAGCTTATTCTTTTGAGGTATTGAGTGAATGTTTAATACGATTGTTGTGAGATTAAAGAAGGGTTGTATTTTCAATATCTTTCTGAAACACATAGAAATGATTTTCATGTGGATAACATCACCATACTCAGGTACCAATGTAGATGCTGTTACCTTCTGAGACATGTTAATCATCACTTCAGAGAGGAACAGTTTGAACTAGAAAGATGAAATTTATCCATTTGTTACATGGGATTTAAATCGTTCTGCATTCTAAGTTTTGTCGTCTATAATTGCAGGGTCATCCTAATGTAAAGGCCATCCATTCATCGAAAGCTGTTGGTGAGCCTCCATTTTTTCTGGCTTCATCCGTCTTCTTTGCAATCAAAGATGCCATTTCTGCTGCTAGAGCGGATGCAGGGCACACTGGGTGGTTCCCTCTTGATAATCCAGCAACACCTGAAAGGATCAGGATGGCTTGTTTAGATGAATTTACCGCCCCATTTATAAACTCCGAGTACCGCCCCAAGCTTAGTGTGTGATTAGCATGTAATCATTGGTATCTATTTGGACAATAATTTTCCATATTGCGATCTTGCTGCTCCATACTTATTACTTTTTTTGAAATGCACGTTAATTTTTTGGAATCAGCATAATGCATTTGTAAATACTGTGAAGTAATATAATGGAGTATACACTTCTTTTGCTCATTTCTAGTTCCTTACTGATTTAGCTTTATGTTTGAAAAGGGAATTAGGCATTACAAGGAGCATTAAAATGTGGGCTGGTAATATGATTAATCCTCTTCTGTGGACTTTCGCATATTATATAACACAAATTGAAGCCATGTAGCGTTTATTATGTGTAGTAATACAATGTTGTGTTGGAGCAAAACAAAAATGTGTTGCAATTGCTTTTTTGATTAGTGGGGCCACTTGTTATCACTAAGTCGCACACACTTCTATAGCAATGCTTCAGAGAGAGAAGCAATGGTAATGGGTATTCGATTTAAAGGAGGGTATAGCTTTTCATTACACTAATGGTGCGTTTCTTACAGAAATGGGAATGAGGTGGAATGGGAATGAGAATGGGAATGGGAATTTGGAATGGGAATGAGGAATGGGAATGTGATTTCAATGTTTACTTGGCAAAAATAAATGGGAATAGGAATATCTTTGGAAACGCCATTTGATGTGTTTATTTGCAGAAAGTAAATGGGAATGAGGAATGGGAATGATAATCAATTTACCAAAATACCCACAGTATTAAATAATGTAATTTTCATTAACTAGATACATGTATAAATATTATTATAAAAATGATATTAATTAAAAAATAAAATTAATAATAATAATATTTTAGTTATTATTATTATTATTATCATTATTAACAATAAAAATAATGATAAAAATAATAATTAATAAAAATAGTCAATTTATCATTATTAACAATATTATCCTTATTGTTGTTGTTATTATTATTATTATTATTAAATTTTATTAACTTTATTATTTTAGTTATTATTAATTGTTGTTATTATTATTTTTATTAATATTATCAGTATTAATATTTATTATTATTATTAAAATTAAATTTTATTAACTTTATTATTTTAGTTATTATTAATTATTGTTATTAATATTAATATTTATTATTTTAGTTATTATTAATTATTTTTATTATTATTTTTATTCATATTATCATTATTAATAATAAAAATATTGATAAAAATAATATTAATAAAAATAATTAATTTATCATTATTAACAATATTATCCTTATTATTGTTGTTATTATTATTATTATTAAATTTTATTAACTTTATTATTTTAGTTATTATTAATTATTGTTATTATTATTTTTATTAATATTATCATTATTAACATTTATAATAATTATTATTAAAATTAAATTTTATTAACTTTATTATTTTAGTTAGTATTAATTATTGTTATTAATATTAAAATTTATTATTTTAGTTATTATTAATTATTGTTATTATAATTAAATTTTATTAGCTTTATTATTATAGTTATTATTAATTATTGTTACTATTATTATTATTAAAAATAAATTTCATTAACTTTATTATTTTATTTATTATTAATTATTGTTATTAATATTAATATTTATTATTTTAGTTATTATTAATTATATGAATTTTATTAACTTTATTATTTTAGTTATTATTGATTATTGTTATTAATATTAAAATTTATTATTTTAGTTATTATTATTAATTATTATTATAATTAATTTTTATTAATTTTATTATTTTAGTTATTATTAATTATTGTTATTATTATTTTTATTAATAATAATAATAATAAATGTTAATAATGATAATATTAATAAAAAATAATAACAATAATTAATAATAACTAAAATAATAAAGTTACTAAAATTTAATAATAATAAAATTAATAATAATAATAACAACAATAATAAGGAAAATATTGTTAATAATGATAAATTAATTATTTTATTAATTATTATTTTTATCATTATTTTTATTGTTAATAATGATAATATTAATAATAATAATAATAATTACTAATAATAACTAAAATAATAAAATTTAATAATAATAATAATAATAATAATTATTATTATTATTATTAACATTTAAAATAATAAAATTATTTGTGATTTGAACAAGGGTAATTTAGGAAATATAAAAAAATAAGAAGGATAGAAAAGTAAATTTATGTTTTCATTCCCATTCCTACATTTTCATTCCCAACTCTGGGAATGGGATTCCCATTCCTTATTCCCAAATTGTGTGGGGACCCACATATTTTATTCCCATTCCAAATTACGTTTTTCACAAGAAAACTTGTGGGTTTCATTCCCATTCCTTCATTCCCATTCCCATTAACGTTCAAGTAAACACACCATAATATTATCAAAGTTTGGCATCATAACAGCTTTTGTGAAAGAATATAATCACTTCTATGAAAATGCTTTGCTTTGTCGGCCATAATCAACCTTAAAGTAGTAACTTGTAGCTGAGTTAAGCATCTTTAGTCACTTTGCTTTGATGTAATCACACTTCTTTGCCATTATTCTATTATATAGAAATAATCTGGTGAGCAATGTTGCCTGTCTTATGGAGCATATGGGAGCAGGAACGGGCGGTGTGATTCTGTGATGACTCACTATGTGGATTAACTAAAGAACGTTATGTGGCTGTGTTGCTAATCATAAGATGACCAATCATCATATACTAAATGATTACATGAATATTTTATGAACCTGCCTTTCTTGAGTTTGCTGTGTTTGTATTATTCTTTTCTGCCAATTGGTGACTACAGTTCATTCTTTAACTCCTTGTTACCCAAGTTCTTATTGTCATCTTTTGATCTCATTCTCAAGAAAACCCAGCAACTGCTTTCATTTCACTGTTTTGCTTTGTTTGGTTTGCGTGATTTCTATTTTTTGATACTGAAAACACAAAAACAAAGGAGGTTGAAAATGGTTGAAATTGTTATTTCTGTTGCTGCCAAAATTTCTGAGTACTTGGTTGATCCCATGATTCTGCCATTTACTTATGCACCTGCAAGAGCAACTTTGAGAATCTCAAGAATGAAATTGGTAAGCTGAGGGTTGCCACAGAGAGTGTGCTGCATAGGGTGGATGATGCTAAAAGAAATGGGGAAGATATTGAACAGAAAGTTGATAAGTGGCTGAGTGACGTCGACAAGATCATGGATGTGGCAGGGCAGATAATTGAAGATGAGGAGAGACCAAAATAAAGTCGATGTTTCAAGGGGTTGTGTCCTAATTTGACAACCCGCTATCAGCTTAGCAAAAAAGCGGCCAAGGAAATGGTGGTGATTGCTGGAGTTGTGCAGGAACAAGGGAAATTGATAAGGTTTCATATAGTACTATTCCTGAAGACATATGGATGACATTTACCAAAAGTTATGAGGCCTTTGAATCAAGAATGTCCACTTTGAATGATGTACTGAATGCGTTAAATAATCCTAATGTCAATATGATTGGGGTGTATGGGATGGCTGGCGTTGGCAAGACGATGCTGGTGAAGGAAGCTGCTAGGCTGGCCAAGAAAGATAAGCTTTTTGATGCGGTCGTGTTTGCAGAGGTATCCCAGATTTCGGATATTAAAAAGATTCAAGGACAAATTTCTGATAAGAAGAGTTTGAAATTTTATGAGGAGAGCCAATCTGGAAGAGCAAGGAGACTATGTGAAAGATTGAAGAAGGAGAAGAAGATTCTGGTAATCCTAGATAACATTTGGGCAAGTCTTGATTTTGAGAAAGTTGGTATTCCTTTCGGAGATAATCACGAGGGATGTAAAGTCCTGATGACCGCAAGGAATCAAGATGTCTTGTCAATTAACATGGATTGTCAAAATAATTTCTTGGTTGGAGTTTTAAATGAAAGAGAAGCTTGGAACCTGTTTAAGAAGATAGCAGGTGATTATGCTGAAAATGAGGATTTGCAGTCTATTGCCAAGGACGTAGCAAAGGCATGTGGATGTTTGCCCATTGCTATTGTAACAATAGCCAGGGCATTAAGAAACAAGAGCGTATTCGAATGGAAGAATGCGCTGCAGGAACTAAGAAGGCCTTCCGGAAGAAGCTTTATAGGAGTCCTGCAGAGGCATATTCAACAATAGAGCTGAGTTATAATCATTTAGGAGGTGAGGAACTCAAGTCGACTTTTTTGCTTTGTAGTCTAATGGTGCACATTCAAAGTGCCACCATTCAATATTTGTTGAGTTATGGGATGGGTTTGGGTCTATTTGGGGGAATGAATACAATTGAAGAAGCACGGAATAGAGTATATATGTTGGTCAATAAACTCAAAACTTCTTGTTTGTTGCTTGATGGTCATACTAGTGAGGAATTTTCTATGCATGATGTTGTTCGGGATGTTGCCATATCAATTGCATTTAGAGACCAAGGTGTTTTTTCAATGAATGATGGGGTTTTCCCGAGGGGATTGTCAGATAAGGAAGCACTAAAGCGTTGCCCTGCAATCTCCTTACATAATTGTAAAATTGATGAACTTCTTGAAGGTTTGGAATGCCCACTTAAGCTTCTCCATATGGCTACTGAGGATCTGTCTGTCCAACAAATCCCTAATAACTTTTTTATTGGGATGACTGAACTCAGAGTTCTAGATTTCGTTGCAATGCATTTACCTTCACTGCCACCGTCACTTTGTCTCCTATTGAACCTTCAGACTTTGTGTCTGGGTTATGGTGTTTTTGGAGATGCATCTATTATTGGAGAGCCGAAGCCACTGGAAATTCTTAGCTTTCAAGGTTAATATTGAGGAGTTGCCAAGAGAAATCGGTCAATTGACTAGGCTAATGTTGTTAAATTTAGCCTATTGTAACCTACTAAAAGTGATTCCATCAAATGTCCTATCCATCTTGTCCCGATTGGAAGAGTTATACATGGGTTATACCTTCGTTGAATGTGAGATTGAAGGACTCAACAATGTGAGAAGCAAGGCTAGTCTTCATGAGTTGAAGCAGTTGTCTTATTTGACGAAGATAGAAATTCAAATTCAAGATGCTAACGTCCTGCCAAAGGGTTTGCTCTCCAAAAAGTTGAAAAGGTACAAAATATTCATAGGAGATGAGTGGAATTGGTCTGATCAGCTTCAAAATAGCAGAATATTGAAACTCAAACTCAATAACAGCACTTGGCTGAAGGATGAGGTTTTCCTGCAGTTGAAGGGAATTGAAGAACTCTACTTAGATGAAATGCAGGGTGTGAAGAATATCGTTTATGATTTAGATAGAGGGTTTTCCGAAATTGAAGCATCTCCAAATCCAAAACAATCCTTACTTCCTGTATGTTATTGACTCAGTGAAGCATGTACCTCGTCATGCCTTCTGCGCCTTGGAGTCATTGTCTCTAAGCAATTTGATTAATTTGGAGAGGATCTGTCATGGGAAACTCAAGGCAGAGTCTTTCTGCAAGTTAACGACCTTAAAGGTGAAAAGTTGTGATAAATTGAGCTTTATCTTCTCATTTTCCGTTGCCAGAAGCCTTCCGCAACTTCAAACAATTGAAGCGATTGCATGCAAGAATATGAAAGAGATTTTTGCTGTTGTTAGAGAAGATGATATCAAAGACAATGGAGTGATTTATAGGCTTGAGTTTGCTCAACTGCGGAAGCTGACTCTAAAATCTCTTCCACATCTTAGAAGCTTTTGCTCTTTACCGAAGAAATCTTACACACTGGAAAGTCAACAGGCGCCATTGACAATTGTTTCATCGTCTAATGAAGTCATTTTGAAGGATGAGCTTGATACTTCCGCCCCAATTTTTAGTGAAAAGGTGCGTTCAATAACCATCTGCTGTATCATCTTATTCTTTTCTTCTCTTTATTTGTTGAACATTGATTCGTCTGTGCATTTTTTTTTTCAAGACTGCTTGGTATGAAACTTTGATCTCTAATTTAGCTAAATTTTAATCACGCAATTGCTTTGCCTTAATAGAAATTCTTATTCATTTGATGAAGTGGAAAGAATTTAGCAAGTAATAGTTTCTAATTAGAAGTCGTAGATTAAACTTTGTACTATTGGATGTTAACTTCAGAAAGAGAGATTCTTCATCCTTATGGCATGTTTATGATACCGTAAAATATCATTTCTTACATTTATATGAAAGTAAATTGAAACCTGAACAATGTCTGTAGGTTGCCTTCCCCAACTTGGAGTCCTTGAAACTTTCTGCCATTAATGTTGAAAAGATTTGGCACAACCAACTTCCAGCGATGTCTTCTTGCATTCAAAACTTAACCCGCTTGATTGTGCGCCGTTGTGGCACTTCGAAGTCTCTATTTCAATCTTCTTTAGTCAGAAGCTTTTTGCAACTCCGTCACCTTGAGATAAGCAACTGCATGAACTTAGAAGAGATAGTGTTCCTGGAAGAGTCAATGGAGGAAGAAAAGGACATCATTTTCCATCAATTAAACTTCCTAAAGATAAAAGATCTTGCTAATCTCACAAGGTTCTGCTCAGGAAATTATATTGAGTTTCCATCCTTGAAAGAACTGCAAATACAGCGACGCTCTGTGTTAAAGGCATTCATCTTCAAAAATATAACCATGGACTTGAAAGGAGGCAAAGAAGTTGAAGCAATGTGTAACACCCTAAGTCTAACACGTGCAGAGCACGTGAAGAAGGAAGTTACTCACAAATTATAATCTCTACTCATAAATTATCAACTGAAATACTTCAAAAATCTTATTTAAATAAATCCATAAGTTCAAAAGTCTGACACTAAACAATCTCTCCAAAAACATAAAAATAATAAAAGTCTCAAACTTCAAAATTACAAGTTTTTAATAGAAAAAAACTAAATGAAAACATGAGTCTATTTCTTCTCTTATTCAAATGGCAACCGGAAACCAAAATTACTAACTCTAAAGCTAAGCGCATTTCTTAAAGGAACTTAATCTGTAAAAAGTAATGACGAGGGGTGAGCCATCAACTCGGTAAGTAAAACCATTCCTAATACACTAGGCCTATTGATACCCAAAATATTGTAACCCTCTTTTTATTTAAAACATATGTCATATATATCATAATCCGTAATTTCATAAAACATCATATCACGATAAAGTAACATAAACTCATAGTAGTTCAGAATATCAAAAACATGATTACTTACGAAAGCAAATCATATATCGCATTCACAGAAAACAAAAGGTTCGCTCATGTCACATAGTGTCACCTATAGTCCCGGTGACCCGACCGCATGTAATCGAATATTGTGTGCACATTCGTAATGTAAAACCCAAGATCTTGGTCAGCATGATATATCGTATATTACGATCAGAATCAGAATCAGAATCAAAATAACTATGGACAATGAGTCAAAACATTAGGAATCCCATACAATCATTAATAACTGAAATCATACATGAATACAAAACATTCGTATCAAATTCATAAAAGTTCATAAAAATAATTTAGGCTTGCAACCTATTTTACAGATAAAATCATAAAATGTAGTCATGTAACAAAATAACTTACATATTTAAAAAATATTTATAAAATAATTTGTTAAAAAGAATTTAGGTTTGAAAACATTTTTCCATGAACTGATTTCGTTACGAAAATCATTTAATTTTTTAAACAGTGTAAAAACATTTATACCTATAATAATATCAAAGTACTTATACATATTCAGTATACTAGGAATGAAGTTACTTACCTCGATAAGAGAATTCGAATTATCACACCTCTAAGCTTCTAAGAGCCTCAATCACCTCCAACACCTTAAACCAATGCAAAATATGACTATCAATAACTTATTCTAAAATCTGAGTTTTTAATTTATACCCGTACATGCCTGATTCTCAGAATTTTAACTCTTAATCTAAATATCAGAATGACATAAAATTCTATGGGACTATTCTGGACATCCATGAGTACCCCATGTAAAAGTTTCAAGAGGATCTGATATCAAAACCATTTTCAAAACTATTTATCTCTCAACAAATTTGAAAATGTTTTCTCGTAACCTTAACCGAACAGAACAGGTTCTGAGATTTTTATAAAATAAAATAATAATCAGAAAATTATGAAATTAAAACTGGAATTACTAGACACATATAATAACTTCCATATAAAATTTCATAATTTTACGAGTTCATTTGGTGGTATTAATAATTTCGTAAATCCAATCGGAATGCTGGAATCGCAGTTTTCCAGCGCAGTGGTTCTTATTTCGAAAATACATATTAATTTGAAAACGAAATCGAATTTGATGAAATAAAATTTATTAAGGAAGTTCTACATGTTTAGTTTCCAAAATGTAAATTTCCTAAGAAAATTCGTTCACAAAATATAAGTTTAAAAATCGAGATATCATGCTGTCCAGAATCATCCTACATGCTTGTTATGCCAAGAGTTGATTAACCAGACTCCTAATTAATCAAAACCCTAAACAAAACCTAATCACAATGTAAATCATACATTATAAACCCTAGATAATGTGATTAGGAGTATTGTAGGCGAAAATAAAATAAAATAAAAATAATAACATACCAATCGCTCGAATTCTCTCCTAAACAATCGTTTAAAGCCCTAGGATTTGGTGAGAGTATTGAAAGTAGCAGAGAAGAAAAGAAGCGTTGTTGAATTAGGGTTATAGAATTGGAAAGAAAATATGAATTTATAAGGAGTTAAGAAACCCTATTGAATTTGAAAAAAAAAAACCCTCTTTCAAAAATTATCCCAAAAATTATCCCTATTTATAAGGGTAATAATGTCATTTAAAAAATTTTATTAAAATAAAAAGAAAAATTTGGGCGTTACACGATGAGTTCAGTGGAGATTCAACCTTTCTTCAATGAAAAGGTAGAAATTAATTTATCTTCCCAACTTCACCTTTTTTTTTCAATTTTCTCAACTTAATTGCATAATCACTACAGGTTGCATTACCAAGCTTAGAGGAGATGGTACTTTCCAACATGGATAACTTGAAGATGATATGGCTCAACCAATTTGCTGACGATTCGTTCCGCAAACTAAAGTTAATGAAAGTTGAGTCCTGCAAAAGACTACCGACCATTTTTCCTCCCCAGATATGTGGAAGATTCTTGAAACTTGAATCTCTAATGGTGACAAACTGTGGTTCTCTAGAAGAGATATTTGATCTTTAAGGGATGGATTTTGAAGAACAAGGTTCTGGAGTAGTAACTCAGTTGAGAGAATTATATCTTTCTCGTCTACCGAAATTGAAGAGCATATGGAATAAGGATCCCCACAAAAGGTTTTCCTCATCTCTGAACCTACTGAAACTGAGGATATTTGCATGTCAGAATTTGAAAAGTCTCTTTCCCGCCTCCATTGCCAGTAGCCTTTTGCAACTTGAGAAGTTGCATGTTAAGAACTGTGGAGTGGAGGAGATTGTTGCCAAGGAAGGAAGAGCTGAAGCAACTGTTAGGTTTCTCTTTCCCAGTTTAATCTCGCTCACACTTTGGGAACTCGGGATGGCAAAAATTCTCACGGGGATGGGAACCTTTGGGAATTTTTTTCCATTCGGGGAAAGTATGGAGACGATTTTATACCCAACTTTTTATTCGGAAAAGGGATATGGATAATTTTTTATCCAATTTCTTATTCGAAGAAGGGACGAGAATGAGATGGAATCCCCATCCCCTACCCATTTCCCCATTTCCTTGTCTTCATTTTTTATTTTGCTTTTATTTCTAGAATTATTAATAAATGAATATTAAAATTTAAATTATAAAAAATTTAATATTAATATAAATAAAAAATATCAAAATATTAAAATATTTTATATAAATCTGTTATAAAAAATTTGAGTCACTTAACTAGTTGTAGTTTTGAGTTACTATTCGACCCGACCTTATTCAAAAGGCCTTAGCTCAAAATTATTTTAAATTATGAGTCACATTGCTTATATTATTTTTATTATTTTACGTTTGAAACCTGGTGTTATCTCTTAATTTGTCACATTCCTTGAGGAAGAACATGAGGAAAATGAGGTGCAAGAGTAAATGCTTTTATTGAAAATATTAATTTCAGTATCTATACTCATTTCGTTTATTTCGTTATTAATATAAAAGTAATTTCTTTTTATTATAGGATTATGAAGATTGACGAAAATAATTATTATGATGATTTGTATTTTGAAGTATGATTTTTGTAATGGATTAATATTAGTGTAAGATACATTGTCAAATGTTATTTTTGTTCAAAATTTTATTTTAATATGATTAAATCAGGTTCAGAAATTAAAAATGTATCAGTTATTTGAGGATCGGAGACTCCTCAAGAATCCCCTCTTATTATTCGGGGAGGGGACGAGAATTCCCTCAAGCAATTCTAGTGGGGACAGGGAGGGGATGAGAATATATAGAAAATATTGGGGATGGGTGTGGGGATGTCAGTACCCTACCATCCCCTCCCCTTTGCCATCCCTACTCGGAACTCCCACATCTTAGAACTTTCTACCATGGAATGTATAAAGAAATTGTATGAATCATTTTATTATCAATGAGTAACGTTACCATTTATACAAATCAAGCATACTTGGCTGATAAGCCAAACACTATAAGATAAGCCATAGCCTATATGATAATTACAAGCTAACAGTAAAGAGCTATAAGAGAAGATTACAAGTTATTGAAACAGAGAGTAGTTATCTATGTACAAGTTTGGCTAATACGCCCCCGCAAGATAGGTGTTCCATCTAGAACTCCTAGCTTGGAACGTCGACAATATATAACGATTTGAGACAATGGTTTAGTCAAGGTATCAGCGAGCTGATTTTCTGAAGGAATATGAAAAACACAAAGAAGACCTGCTGCAATTTTATCACGAACAAAATAAAAATCAACTTCTACGTGTTTCATCTTTGAGTGATAAATCGGGTTCGAGCATAAGTATGTCACTCCAAGATTATCACAATGCAGAATAGGCGCAGAAAAGTTTATACCAAGTTCAACCAACAAGTTCCTGATCCAACATATTTCTGAAACAGCAGCAGCTATTGCTCGAAATTCTGCCTCCGTAGATGAATGAGCAACAGAACGTTGCTTTTTGGATGACCATGAAATTGGATTACCTCCAAAATAAATAACATAGGTACTAGTAGGACTGCGATCATCAAGATTTCCTCTCCAATCAGAATCAGAGTAAGCTATCAAGGAGTGTGATTGAGGTGAGCGTAGATGTAAACCATGAAAAATTGTCCCTTTCAAATATCTAAGTATTCGCTTAGCATCTTGCCAATGAATTTGTGAAGGGTGTTGCATGAACTGAGATAATTTGTTGAAACAAAACTAATATCCGATTGAGTTAACGTTAGATACTGTAAGGCTCCAATGAGTTGACGATATAGAGTGGAATCGGCTGGTGGTGCCCCATTATTTAATTAAAGTGTGACTGCGGAGGAAAGAGGAGTACCAATTGCTCTAGCATCACACATGCCAAAGCGCTGCAGGAGCTCACGAATGTAAGAGTGCTGTGACAAGAGAATTCCAGTGGTTGATTGGGCAGGGGAAGTGGCTGTAGAAGTAGGTGTTATTTGATCAGTCATTGTAAAAAGAAAACGTGCTCTTTAGAGGCTAGAGCTCTGATACCATAAAGAAATTGTATGAATCATTTTATTATCAATGAGTGACGTTACAATTTATACAAATCAAGCATACTTGGCTGATAAGCCAAACACTGTAAGATAAGCCATAGCTTATACGATAAATACAAACTAAGCCATAGCCTATATGATAATTACAAGCTAACGGTAAAGAGCTATAAGATAAGATTGCAAGTTATTGAAACAGAGAGTAGTTATCTATGTACAAGTTTGGCTAATAATGTATACTTTAGAATGGCCGGTGTTAAAAACTTTGAAAGCATATGTTTGTGACAAAATAAGTTTGTTCGTGTCGGAATGTATTAGCTTTGAGGAAATAAAAGGGATCCCAGAAGAACAACCCCACTTCTTTGATGATCAGGTATGATGGTCATATTTCATTCGTTTTATAAGATTTTTAGTCCGTTTGGGAGTGTAGTGAGATAGCTGGGCTGTCAAAGCCAAGCTATTAAGGTGTTTGGTAACACTTATAGATGTGTTTTGGCAGCTTAATAAATTTTTTTTTCCAACTTCTACTCTACAGTTGTAGCTTTTAGTCCACAACAGTTGTAGCTTAAAAACTACAGTACCTCACTCCCAAACATACTCTTTATTTGTTCTGTGCAGTTGTCTGATGGAAGACCAACTCCTGCTGGCTTTTTTCTGCTTGGTCACTCGGTCTTCCGAAACGTGGAGGAATTGTCATTAAGCAAAAAGGACATCAACATGACATGGCAGGACCATTTTCCAGAACATCTCTTAAGCAAGCTCAAAGTCCTTAATGTCACGTATGATGATGAATCAGCTGCTTTTCCACTCCGTTTGCTTCAGAAAGTTCACAATCTTGAAAAGCTTGTACTGAGTTATAGTTCATGCAAAGAAATTTGTTCCTCTGAAGAGGTTGAGGAACATGCTGGGAGGCTCGCACATATAAAAGCCTTAAAGCTAAATAAACTCTCGGATCTGACTCGTATGTGGAAACAAGATTCAAAGTTGAACTTAATGCTTCAAAATCTTGAAATTCTAGAGATTAGGTATTGTGGCAATATGATGAATTTGGTTCCATCTGGAGCATCTTTCCGAAATCTAACAGCTTTGGAAGTGTGCGACTGCGAAAGACTAGTAAGCGTAGTAACATCCCCAACAGCGAAAAGTCTGGTGCAACTGAGAAAAATGAGGATATCTAAGTGCAAAATGGTTACTGAAGTAATAGCAAGTGATCAGGGAGATGAGGTAAAAGTTGAAATTGTTTTCAACAAATTGAAGGAGTTGTTTCTGGAAACTTTAGAGAGCCTGAGAAGTTTCTGCTCCGGCGCCAATTATGCCTTAAATTTTCCATTCTTGGAGGATCTAATCGTGATCAAATGCCCCAACATGAAGACTTTCTCTGCAGGAGTTTTAAAGACACCGAGATTATGGGATGTACAAAACTTGAAACTGAATGAAGCGTGTTGGGCAGGTGACGTGAATACAACCATACAGCAGTTACACGAAAAAATGGTATATATGCATCGATTCATTAAGCTATCTTTCTTTTGTTTTAGTGGATAACTTGTTCACTAAGCTTTCTTACTCTGTCACTAATCTGAGTTATCGGTAATATTAGGCTAAGCGTCCAAAGATAGAGGACTCAGGGGAGTCTGAGACATCAACTTCGGAGGAGACTGACGACGAGGAAGATGGAGAAGGCAGCAAAGAGGTTTATGTAAAAAGTGTTTTTATTGGTTGTTTAAACTATTTGTTGTCTTTTTTTTTTGTTATGGTAAAATTAGATTGAATTCCCCGCGACATTAGAGGATGAAGACGAGTCTGAATCATCAATGTCTCGGGAGATTGATGAGGAGGAAGATGAAGGAAATAGTGAAGAGGTTTTGTATGAAATGTTGTGATTCTTCTGCTGATAATTATGCTATCTATGTTGAAATTGTTTACTCAATTTGCATTTTTTTGTTCCCTGGCTTTGTGCAGGAGAAGGAGAATGGTGACGATTAGGAATTAATTAGAAGGAAGATGAGCATAGTAAAGTTTAATGGATGAAGGAAATGGTGACGATTAGGAATTAAACACAGCCAAAACGACTAATTTAGTTGCCGTTTCAAGTTTAAGTGATCATGCTTCCCTCACGTGACTTCATAGCAACTCAAACATTAAGAAAACGCTGCCGTTTTCTTTTCCCAAATGTTTGAATTCAGATGCTCAACAGTACGTGTAACAGTTCTCCTTTGCGGACGAATGTAGGCTTAATGTTAGTTATAATTTAACACTGTATTATTGTCTCAAATTGGCAGTTTAAAACTCGTGGATGCTGCAATTGAACTCATTCTAGTGTCAATTAGTCAATTAAAACTTGTGGAATCTAGAGGATTTTCGTGTATTAGGTATTATTAACTAGGGAAATTGTTAGTTTTCTCTTAGTGAAATTAATATATATCACTTTTTCTCTTAAAATTTTTATAATATCCAAAAATTCCCAAACATAAAAAATTTTAAAGAAGAAGAGGGGTAAATGTGTAATTTATTTTGTAGTTTACCTTGGAAAACAAAATATAAATTTATTATAAGAAAAGTGTTTAAAAAATAACAAAAAATTACCAGAAAATATCTTATTATTATTAATTTTTTCATAGTGAACATATATTTCTTATATTTCGTACTTAAGTTTTTTATTATTTTAATTTTCAATTATACGCCTTATTGAATTTACAGTAGGTATGAATAAAAGTGAATTTAAAAATAAGGGTAATACTATAAAATTACGTTGGTAAGGAAATTATTGATTATTATGAAAATAGTTAGTGACTAGTATGTATTTGTTTAGTAAAGGAGAAAATAACAATTTCCCTTATTAAATACTCGTCAGAGTTGACAAATTTACAGTTGGATGGAGAAAATTGTGCAATAAAAAGTTTTTAATCAATGAAAAAAAATGTTCAAAAGCCGATTGACTTGCTCTCTAAACTTTTCCCTTCTTGTTTTCAAGTTTTATCAATGACATGAAAGATCATTTACTTCCAGGAAAAACAAGACCTTTACTCCTTCCTGGTAGCAGTTAAAAACAATAACACATCTAGAATAAGCTTATAGCTGCTCTAAATCCCTGTATTATTATTGTTGTTTTAATTTTTTGCTGTTAATTCAGTATCCTCAGGATACTATATCTGTATCTTAGAATTACCATACCTCATAATCTGACTATCATCAAATGTTCAGAAAGTCAACAAAATCTAAACATTTAATGGTGCGCAAGTTGGGGTATAATAACTTAAAGGTACCGTAGTTAGATTATTATTATTATTATTGTAAGAATTGCCATTACCCAAAAAAAATCGTTCACGATAATTTGTAAAAGCATACCTATACATTAACGACAAAAAATATTTCAAGTGTGAAAATCCAACTCTTTGTACCAAGAGATGAATATCTACAAATAAGCCTTTTCGCTCTACCAATTTCTGAAGTTGAATATTCATAAATGATGTAACATTGCTGACGAGTTGTAAAATGGTAATTCTACAGCCAAGAACAAGACAATTTGGCATATGTGGCTAGAAAATGATGAGTCCGGATCTAATTACGGCACTTCAAGAGTAACATATTCAATAATCTGTGCATCGTCATATTATTAAAAAGTTGGCGAACGAATTTCAACTACGTTAAATTTGTTTTATATTTCATAAATGAAGAAGCAACAAATTAGCTAGAATCTGTGATTTTGACTACTTCAGACCAATCCGTACTGTTTGTTTATTCACAATTCAGTTTTTAAATTATATTCTGAGTTAATTTTCTAATTGATTGGTGCTTACATGCTTAATTAATTTTTTCAGTACCTAAACATGGAAAATGTCAAATGTAACATACACCAAACATGCACGTTATGACTTGATCCATGATAAATTGAATTAAGAATTATGTGGTAAAGCCACCATATCATTTTTTTTCCCCTTTTCTTAACTGTATTTTCAAAAGGCTTTTGGATCATTTTTCCTATAATTTTAATTCATATTAATTCTACAGCTAATGAGACGTGGTTCGAGTTTAAGCGATCAAATAAGTATATGTATATATATTTGTAATCAGATAGTCGTAGCATCTCATTTTTGTGCGGATCATGTCTACACTTTATAAAAATATAAATTTTAATCAATACAAAAACTACAAATAACATTATACAACTGTAAATTCTACATTTTAAAAAATAGAGAAATCTGCGTTGAAGTCTTTCTCTTCGATCAAATCATGTTAGAAAAAAAATATTGACATTTGGCGTTGTGATTTAGTTAGCTATTTTTAAACCTGAAAATGATAAATGCTATCTGTGTTGTTTCTCCAAATGTTCACCGTTCTTTATAATTTAATATCGGTAATAAGAAATAATATGACTGAGTTTTGAAATAGCTATTGAGGGTAGGTTCTTAACAGATCAATTCAATGAATTAATTTACCCTTTACAATAAGCACCAACCAATTAGTTGTCATGAGCCACAAAGTCACCTTGGAAATTTTCTCAGGAACTCCAGATCACAACTGCTCTTTCTTGCAATTTGATCTCTTTGGGTGGAGTTTTATCTATTTTTATTTTTAATTGGTTATTGACTATAGTTTCTATAATATAATTTAGGATAAATTTTGAATTACCCCCTCATGAATTGAGTATTTTTAAATCACTCTCTCTGTTTTTAAAAGTTTCAAATTATTTCATTTTTATTTTAAAAAATAAAAAAAAAATGAGAGGGGTTGATTTTTTTTTTTAGTCATCCTAACAAAAGTTAAGGATGGCAATGGGGAGGGGAGGGGAGGGGACCAATCTCTCCGTACCTATCCCCGATATTTTGCATATGTCCCCATCTCCTCCCCGTCCCCGTCAGAATTACTTGAGAGAGTTCCCATTCCCTCCCCGAGTAATAACAAGGGATCCCCGAGGGTCCCCGATCCCCGAATAACTAATATTTTTTTTTCGATTTTGAGTTAATCATATTAAAATAAAAAAATTAGTAAGTAACACAGCATGTAAGGGATACAAACTTCTTTTACAAACTATCGTGAACAAATTAATAGTCTAATACATAACTGTTGCAAATAAAATCGAATTTAGATTCAAAATTAACTTTTTCAATAGTGGCGTGGACACTTTATAAATGTGGACTTTCCCTTTACAGCACAATAGTTAAGTCGGAGCAAATATTAAATTAGATTAGATATTAAAATTGTGATTCGTTGTGGGCAATTATAACATCTAAAAATAAATAAAAATAGATTTAAGTTTAAAATATTTAATGAATATTAAAATTAAAACAAAATTTTTGGGCTAATAGAATTTACCTGGTTTTTTTAATGTTCTAAATAAAAATTTAGGACTATAATTAGTTAATTAGGCCTAAAAGTTTAATAATATAAATATTTTGATATTTATTATTTTAACTAATATTTATAATTTTATAATTCAAATTTTATTATTTATTTACTAGTAATTTTAAAAAATAAAAGTAAAATTAAAAATTAAAATGGAGAAATGGGTAGGGGATGAGGATTCCACCTCATCCCCGTCCCCTCTCCGAATAAGAAATTGGGTAAAAAATTTTCCTTGTCCATTCCCGAATAAGAAATTGGGTATGAAATTATCCCCATACCCTCTCCGAATGGGGAAAATCCCCAAGGGTACCCGTCCCCGTGGGGATTTTTGCCATCCCTAACAAAAATAGAGTAAAAATTAAAATTTTAAAAATAAGAGATAATTTTAAAATAATCAATTTATAAAGGAGTAATCCGAAATTAACCCACAACTTTGAATGTTTCAGAATTCACAAAGGAGAACTGCAATGACTTTGTGAGATCCGATTATGTCAGTAACATATTAAAAAGAAGAGTGTGAGGGTAAAATAATTAGATTTGTTGGAGAGGAAACTTCATGCTCTATTAAAAAAATGGGTTAACTGATAGAAGATATCACTATATAAACTGCGTGTTTCTATATCATGTTCATTCAAAAGTGATCCTCTAGTATCGAAGAAATAAAGCCCTTAGCACTCTCGCTGGGATTTTCAAGGTCATCAAAATGATAGCGAAAATGGTCAATATTTGGTCACATCTAGTCTATGCATTGGCATTATGCTTTGTTGCAACTCATGTAGCTGCAGACAACGGCATGCCATACACTTATGCTCCACCGCCATACACTTATGCTCCACCACCGTATACACCCTACATGTATAAGTGGCCACCGCCTCCACCACCGTATATTTACATGACCCCGCCGCCTTATTCTTACAAGCCACCATATGGACGCTATCGTCCACCTTATGTCTACACATCGCCATCACCATTACCTTCTCCTCCTTACGTCTACATGTCACCCCCTTCACCTCCACCTCTATACATATACAAGTCACCTCCTCCACCATACGTCTACAAGTCTCCACCACCTCCACCTTATGTCTATATGTCCCCACCTCCTCCATATGTGTACAAGTCCCCACCACCTCCTCCATATGTGTACAATTCCCCACCACCTCCTCCATATGTGTACAAGTCCCCACCACCTCCTCCGTATATGTACAAATCTCCACCTCCACCTCCTTATGTTTACAATTCCCCACCCCCTCCGTACATCTATAAGTCACCTCCACCACCTTACTACTAAACAAGTCACTGTTTATACTTGGACCAAATAAATGTATGCTTCGGGGAAACCTTTATTAGTTTTATAATTTTTCTTGTGTAATTTATTTCTACTTATTTTTCTTATCTACTTATATTTATGTTATCTTTTTTTTTTACCCCTTGGTTTGCAGGTTATGAAAGTATAAAGCCGCAACAGTTTCGTTTCTCAAATAAGGCTTATATATCAGGAACGAAGGCATGCAATATGGACGCTTTACAGTTCCTAGTGATTATTTGCCTTTTGTTTTGTTATTTTGTTTTAATTTTCTCTTACTGTCATAATTCAATCAACCATATTAGTATGTCTCTGTGTTTGTACATTATTCGTTCCTCCACGTTTGTTCGAGTTATCAAATATTTTGAAGTAAATAAAAGAATTCATGCATGCATGGATTATAAAGTACTTGAAAGAAAATTGCTGGCGCCTAATTGTTTTATCCGGAGGGAACTAATTCTAATAACAAATTTATATAAAATAGGGAACATACATGGTACAAAAAATATGGACCATATCCTATCACTAATTTGTCTTAATGTAGATTCAATTTGACTATTTATGATCCTTATAAAATAAAATGATCAAATTAAAAAAAAATTCGTTACTATGTCAAAATAATTAATTTAGGAATATGTATGGAAAAAGTCTTGGGTATTCCAAGATTGTTGCTCCTTTTCCATTCACTCATGGTCACTTGTATACTTCAACCAATCATGATAATATTCACTCATACACAACAAACAGAGAATAAAGTACTTGAAAGAAAATTGCTGGTGCCTAATTGTTTATCCGGAGGGAACTAATTCCAATAACAAATTTACATAAAATAGGGAGCATACATGGTACATAAAATATGGACCATATCCTATCACTAAATTTGTCTTAATGTAAATTCAATTTGACTATTTACCCTTATAACATAAAATGATCAAATTGAAAAAAAAAATTCATTACTATGTCAAAATAATTAATTTAGGAATATGTATGGAAAATGTCTTGGGTATTCCAAGATTGTTGCTTCTTTTCCATTCACTCATGATCACTTGTATACTTCAACCAATCATGATAATATTCACTCATACACAGCAAACGGAGAATGGATCGATAGTATTGTACTAAAGACTATTTCTTAGTTTATGACCTATACCCCTGTGTAAATGATAGAAGTTTGAGAGTATGATAAATTCCATGAGATTGACATAATAACCCAATGACATTTTGTTAGATTAATTAAAAATTGGTATTCATACTAATAATGTATTAATTACCAATAAATCATTTAGAAATAATTTGGTATATAATTAAAATAAAAAAATTATTGAATTAAATTTTTTTTTTTGGGTACTTCTATACTTTTGCCTTAAAATGTTAAAATAAACATAGCATGGTTATATATTATTCATGCAATCTTAGATTAAACATGGTAAAGAGATATGAATTAATAAAAAAAAAATGAAAGAATGATATAATTAATTAATTGTACAAATTAGTAATTATAAAAATGAGTATAAATTTCAAAAACATTGAATAACAATCTTCTCGTGATGGCTAATTTAAAGTTTGAAAGATCTTTTGACATATGTACATTTTTAACCATGTATAGTTATGATTTACTTATTTATTATGGGGTTGTAATTAGCTAAATGAGTTTGTTTAAATCTTTTTATTAACATAGGGAATTGGTTTAAAAGTTTAGCTTTAGTATTTAGTTCAGTGTGTGGAGTATAAATTTAATTTTTAAATTTTAATAGTAGGTACAATAAGTATTATTCGTAGAAAAAGATTAGGGACTCATTTGGAATTGTTTTTGAAACATTTAAAAGTAATTTTAAAAAGTTAAAAGGTAATTTCAGTGTTAGTTAATTTTTTTAAAAATTATTTTTGGCAAAATCATTCCTTCTATAGCAGATTTTGAAAAGTAGGAAAAAAGCAGCTCTTCAAAATTTGGTTTTAAGAATCAGTTTTATGATTAATAAAATTTCATATATATCCTTACATTTATTATAAAATTTCAAAATATCCTTATTCAATTGGAAAATAAAATTATTAATTTTAAAAAGAATATTATCACCAATTATATTGATATAAAAAATAAAAAATAAATTAACAAAAAATTATTTTAGTTATCAATTATCGTATATATACAACAAAAAATTATATATGTAAATTTTTTTTTATTAAACATTATATTTATTTTATTCATTTGTATTCTTACAATAGTTTAACAGTAAGATTTACCAAACACATACTATGACTTTTAAAGTTTACAATACTTCTAAAAAATAAATTTTACCAAATATTTAACTAATTTTTTAACAGCTGATTATTTCTATAGTACAACTAACAATAATTATTTTAAAAATTACAACATTACCAAATTAATCCTAAATCATAAAAGATTCCTTATTTGAATATATCAATATATAAGCACTAAGGTCATGTGTTGCACTCATAAAAAATTAGTCCACTAATATCCGACCATAATGTCACGGGACGAGAGTTTTGTACAGCAAATCTGTGCGGCACTTAGATGACTTCTAGAACACGAGTCGCTAAATAAGCATTTTGATTTTTCTCAAATTAGCAAAGTAAGAACACTTGCAGAAAATGCTAGAGAGAAGAGAGCAATATGGCCAAATATATATTTTATTACACACTAAAGAATAAATTACAAGAGTGCTTTTTACAAGAGCTAGAGAGCTTTTGTGTGTGTGGTGTAGTGGTGAGCAAATGAGAAGGGCTCACCCCTTTTTATAAGTGTTGGGTGCTAGGTTCTTGAACTTTCCATGCAACTTGCATAAATATCCTAGAGACTTAAGTGATCAAGCTTAGAAAGTTCTAGTTTATTTGCAATTGTAGAGAAATCTAGAATTCGAGCCAGGCTTGGATGATCGCTAAGTTCACCACGGTTGGCTAGTTGTGTTAGTGTCTCATTTCTAAGCGTATTTCACTTTTAAGTGCATCCAGCCTTTTGTGCTAAGCACAACCCGCTTCTAAGTGCACTTTACTTTTAGGCGGACTTTTGCCAAGTGTACCTGTGCGCGTTGAATTAGCCTCTGTTAGTGGCAAATTTAAGCAGCCCATGAAAATCTTCCCCCACCTCTGCTCGCGGCATCCTTGTTGCATTCTTGTGCTGGTAGTTGTGGACATGCTCCGTGAATTGCCATGGTCGTCTACGCATTCCCACATGGCTTCACTCTCGGGGAGGTTACTCCACTTCACCAAGCACTCATTGTATGTTGGTATGCCCCTTTTTTGAATGACTCAATCGGCAAAACTGTACTCCACATCCTTGTCATATACGGTGAAAACGGTAGTTTGGGCACGTTTTGACTCTCCGCGTGTGGTTCTTCTGCATCCCTATGATAGGGCTTAAGTAGACTCACATGGAAGACTGGATGAATCTTGAATCTTGAGTCTTGGCGAAAGTTGGAGTTGGTATGAGACTATGCCCACACGTTAGACAACTCGGAAAGGCTTTTCGTAATGCCTCACTAACCCTTTGTGAACTTTCGGCAAAGTCTTGAACTATTGGGGTAGGAGCTTCACCATTACTTGATTGCCTTCTTTATATTTGACGCCGCGTCTCTTCAAATCAGCCCATTTCTTTATCCTCCGGGCGGCTTTGTCGAGGTAGGCTCGCATGATGTCTGCTTCCTTGTGCCACTCGCAAGCGAGCTTGTAAGCCACTGGGCTTTTTCTCTATATGTCGAGGTTATGGCGTTGGGCGTTATGGGTTGGAATCCCATGATGATTTCGAACGAACTCTTGCCCGTAGCCTCGCTCCGTTATAGGTTGTATGAGAATTGGGCAATGTCCAATAACTTGGCCCAATCTCACTAGTGAGCGCTTACGTAGTGCCTCAGATACATCTCCAGGAGGCTGTTGATAAGCTTAGTTTGCTCATCTGTTTGTGGGTGAAGCTTGATGAGAACTTAAGGTCAGTTCCTAACATTTTGAAGAGCTTCGTCCAAAAACAGCTAGTGAATCATGGGCCTCAATCGCTCACAATATTTTTTGGAACTCTCCACAGCTTCACAACATGCTTGATGAAAAGGTGGGTAGCTTCATCTGCTTTACAATCGGTTGGTGCGGCGATAAATGTTACATACTTGCTGTAGCGGTCGACTACGACCATGATGCTTCCGCACTCCTCGAACTTGGGGAAGGCCGAGATGAAGTCTATGGTGACACTTTCCCGTGGCCTTGATGCTCTTGACTAGGGCTCCAACAATCTTTTCGAAAGTTGGTGATTCGTCTTGTCTTATTGGCATACAAGACAAGTCCGCACATAGGCCTCGATGTTGTCTCTCTTGTACGGCCAAAAGTACGAGACTTGGACTAGTGCAGTCGTGCGCTTTACTCCGGGGTGGGCAGCCCACTTCGAGTTGTGGCACACTTTGATTACTTCTGGTCATAAATTTTCCTACATAGACATGAAGAGTCGGTCATCTTTGGTGAGAATGATGCTTCCTCTTGCCAAAATCGTCTTGTCTTGCCATTGAGAATTTTCCCCAATAGGTCTTTCGCTAAGGAGTCTTATCGGAGGCCTTCCTTAATGCGTGTAACAAGGTCGAACTTTGGTTGGCTTATGCTAAGAGTCGCCAACTCCTCTTTGTGGCTTAAGGCATCGGCAAGTGCGTTGGCTTTTCTGGGCTTGTACTCAAGCCGGTAGTCGAATTCCTCAAGGAAGTCTTGTCACCTTGCTTGCTTAGGGATCAACTTTTTTTGTGTTTGGAAGTGGCTTGTGACTACGTTATCTATTAAGATCATGAACTGTGAGCCAAGCAAGTAGTGTCGCCACACGTGTAGGCAATACATGATTGCGGTCATTTCTTTTTCTTGCACGGTGTAGCGGCATTCCGTGTCATTAAGCCTCCGACTCTCGAATGCTATAGAGTGGCCTTCTTGCATGAGGACTCTGTAATGGCGACGTCGGAGGCATCCATTTGAGCCTCGAATGGCTTGGTGTGATCCGGAAGAACGAGGATGGGTTTCTCAGAGATAGCCTTCTTCAACTTCTCGAATACATGTTGGCACTCTTCAAACCAATGCCATACTTGATTCTTCTTGAGTAAGTCGATCAAGGGTACCGCTTTGGCCGAGTATGAAGTGACAATAATAATTTATTAGTCCGCGAAAGGACCGGAGTTCAAGTACTTTGGTGGGAAATTCATACTGAGAATGGCCTTTACTTTCGAGTTCTCCATCATAAGTTTTCCGTTCGTGATTTTGTGGTCAAGGAACTCTACCTCTTGTTGAGCGAATGTGCACTTCTCCATCTAGAGGCAGAGTTCATAGTCGCGTAATACTTGGAGGACTTGTCGTAAGTGTTGGGCATGTTCCTTGAGTGTGTTGCTATACACCACGATGTTATCCAAGTACAAGACGAAGAAGAGATCGAGGAAAGATTGGAGAACTTTGTTCATAAGCATATAAAACGTGACTGGTAGATTGGTGAGGCCAAATAACATAACAAGGAATTCAAATGATTCGTACCTGGTTACACATGCTGTCTTTGGTAATCTTCCTTGACTATGCGCACTTGGTAGTACCCGAACCACAAGTCGAGCTTGATGAAGTAACGTGCTTAGCCAAGTTGATCAAATAAATCTGCGATCAAAGAGATTTGATATTTGTTCTTGATTGTAATCTTGTTGAGCACCCAATAGTTAATGCATATTCGTAGTGATCCATCTTTCTTTTTTTGAAAGAGCACTGGTGCACCGAATAGAGCCTTCGATGGGTGGATGTAGCTCGCTTCCAGTAAGTCTTTGAGTTGTCTCTACAACTCTTCAAGTTTAGGTGACACCATGTGGTAGGGCGCCAAGGTTAGAGGTTTTAGACTTTGTTCTAATTTGATCTCTTGATCCACCTCACATCTCGGTGGGAGCTTTTTCGGTAACTCCGGAGGCATAATGTCCTTAAATTCGTTGAGGACTCTTTGGATGAACGAAGGGACTTGGCTTGGTGAGTCTCCGCGATCTTCTCCATCATTAAACTCCTAGATGGAGACAAAAAAGATTGGGTTTTTTCGGAAACCCTTCTTGAATTGCATAGCTAAGAGCGTCTTGTTCGCGGTCTTGGATTGCTCAACTAGAACCATGCACTCCATACTCCCATAATGATACTTAGGGAGTTTGTGGTCGGTAGTGGAAGGCATGGACTTGATCAAAGAATTTCATGTCGCGGACCATCTTGAAATCATCCATGGGCACGACAGAGAAATCAAGCTTTCCGCTCCATACTTCGAGTGTTACGTGCACGCTTATGCGGTGCCTGCGATGTGTTTGGCGGGTGAGTTTACCGCTTTCATGGTGCCTCATTCCTTCATCACCTTGAGGCCTAGGTGTTTGGCCTCATCTTTCGAAATGAAGTTGTGCGTCGCTTCAGAGTCGAGCAAGGCACGCACGACTTAGCCTTTGATGGTCGCACTCACGTACATGAGCCTTTTTTAGTGGGTGCTAGCTGGTAGCTCTTGAGTGCACCGAGACGTTGAAGGGTACCCATGTTGTATTGGGTTTCTTCGTTAACGATGTGAAGTGGTCCTTAAGTTGTGCCGCTAGAGTAGTGAGCAACTTCTTTTTCAGACAGTCGCATACCCAATGCGAATAATTGCATATGAAGCATGGGCTTCAAGGTTTGGGCGGCTGTTTCTCCGATTTACTTTGCCTGCTCTTGCTGCTTGGAGGCTTTTTCTGCCCTTAATCCTTTCGGTTGTGGTCATTGTCCTTCCAGTCCTCTCCCCCACCTTTACCATGGCTGAGCCTCTTATCTTTGGGTTGGGCGGAGTAATCGCAGACGCTACCCATTTGCTTGAGTTGACGAAGACGCACTCGTGCTTCATTCTCTGTGTTGCTTGGGGTAAAGTACTCACGGAGTTCGCATTGGAACTCAGCCCATGTGTTGATGGCACATATGCCCTTACCCATCTCGCCATGCTGCTGCCGTTACCATAGTTGTGTAGTGCCTCAAAGGAATGTAGGCGCGGTGCCTTGAAGGAATGTCGGTGCGGTGCTTACCTTCGATGTTTCATCACGAACATGCATGGCATTGAAATATTACTCTAATCCAAACATGAAGTTGTGCACTATGGTGGCATTGCGTGCACCATCGTAGGTGTTAGGCTTTGGCACATTGATGTGGCGCGCATCACTTTTGCTTGTGGAAGCCGGGCTAGGTGTAAGTGTGAGTGTGCGCTTGTGCCAAGCCCAGTCAGAGCAGACTATATCGACCTCTGTATGGACCACTCGTAGCTCACTTTGCACGAAGCTACGTAAGTTGAGCAACTCATCATGTAATGCTCGAAACTCCCCTCGGAAAGTGTCAGCATGGTCTTGCATGAGGGCTTTGATGGCTACTGTGAACTCACCATACTTGCCCTTGAGACTGTCGACCTGCACCTCCGAATAGAGGTTTCGAACATGGCCACACGAGGCTCCAAGGCATCTACAAAAGTGGCCTTGGACTTGCCACAGGACTTAGCTTGTGTGAGTCGCTTCTTGCGGCCATAACTTTGCTCAAGTGATTTCGCATCGACTATGCCCTCTTGTGTTGTGCTAGGAGGGTTGGCCATTGCTCGTTGAGCTAATTTGCGTGTGTGCAAATCTTAGCTCTGATATCACTTGTCATGGGACGAGAGTTTTGCGCAGCAAACCCGTGCGGCACTTAGACGACTTCTAGCACACAAGTCGCTAGGTAAGCCTTTCAATTCTTCTCAAACTAGCAAAACAAGAGCACTTGTAAAAAATGCTAGAGAGAAGAGAGGAATATGGCCAAATATAGATTTTATTACACATTAAAGAATACATTACAAGAGAGCTTTTTACAAGAGTTGGAGAGCTTGTGTGTGTGGTGTGGTAGTGAGCAAATGAGGAGGGCTCAACCCTTTTCATAGGTGTTGGGTGCTAGGTTCTTGAACCTTTCATACAACTTGCATAAATATCATAGGGACTTAAATGCTCAAGCCTAGAAAGTTCTAGCTTATTTACAATTGTAGAGAAATCTAAAATTCGAGCTGGATTTGGATGATCGTTAAGTGCATCACGGTTGGCTTGTTGTGTTGGCGGCCCATTTCTAAATGCATCCCACTTCTAAGTGCATCCTGCCTTTTGTGCTAAGCACATCCCGCTTCTAAGTACACTCCACTTTTAGGCGGACTTTTGCTAAGCATACTCATGCGTGCGGAATTAGCCTCCATTGGTGGCAAATTTGAGCGGCCCGTGACAATAAGGACTCCAAAATGGCCAACATTGGGCCTCATCTAGTCTATGCATCGGCACTATGCTAGCTGGCTTTCTATTTAAAGTGTAATAACTCTTTCATTAATAATTTTTTTCCCATCTCGTAGTTATTTTCTCTCTTCCCATTTTTTTTCCCCTCTTGAAAAGCAGGGTAGTTAAGAGAGAATATTAAAAGCTTTGACCGAAACTTTTCTCTCTCCCTTTTTTGTTTTTTGTTTTTTTCCTTAAAATGATTGATTCTTCACGTAGACTAATGCATTAGGCTCTTTTAATTTGTGGGATTAGGATTCTTTTCTAATTTTTTACAAATCTTGTACTACTTGTATTTTAATATAAGTGTGTGATTAGAATTTAACCATATTTACTTTTTAATTTATTAACTACCAATAATGTTAATAAAATTTGCTCAGAAAAATATCAGTTTAGGAGAGAGTCCTAATTCTTAATTTGTGTTTACTTCTAAACAAAGTGAAAGAGAGTATATAACTTATAATTACAGAACAACTTCGTCGGACTAAGCAAAATAATTATTTTAGAGGGATTTTCACAAATAAATTTCTTTAATTTATCCATCAATAAATATTATTAATTTGAAAGAATATTCAGCAGATTATCATCAACACAACACATTTCAGCCATATGATTTTGGCTAACAAATCAAGGGGTGCACGTACAACCTGGCACCTGCCTTAACCATTCCAATAATACACCTATAAATATTTTTTATATGTTGTTTAGATTACAATTTGTTTATAACTTATTTATTTAATTTTTAAAGAGGTAGAGGGGTAAGTAAAGCTGAAATCAATTTTTTTGGAACTTGAATAATCGGTTAAATAAAGTTATTTAATATATGTACAATATTGTAATTGAAATTCTACCTAACAACAACTCAAGATGGTGGGTGAATTGGGTTTAAAAATTTTTCCAACAATACAAATCACAATCTAACAACAACAAACACAACAAATAAATTAAAGAGTTAAGGATAGAGAAAAGAAACATAATAATTTTTACATAATTTGATAAACCGTCTACGTCTCCGCTTCCAAGCAATTCAAGCTTGAGAATTCCACTTACATTAAGCCACATATCCCGAGGCTCAAAAAATGAGTACAATTGATTCTAAAGGTGTCAATGAATTGTTATAAATTCGAAGTATATATTCTTCATATCTTCACCACGTATTTCCCACACTTACTATCACTCAATTGAAAAATTAAAATGAACCTTACAAAAAACACACTCCTCACAAAAGTATATAATAGATGAGCAAGTAATAACTCAAGTATGTATAAATTTATACAGGTAAGCAAGTAAACGCTCAGGAGCATTCAGAAATATTAGGTTTTAACTCCAACCAATCTTGAAAAATGATTTGGAGTTTGATTTATAGGGTACTTTGAGAGCACTAATTGTAAGAAACATAAAACAAAAATTCTATGTACAATTGGCAAACCACTTTGCTGATATGATAAGTTGCGTTGGGGGCTTTTAAACAAACTAGGTCTAACAGATCTCTAGTTTGTCTCTATAAAATGAACCGGTTAGCTGCTCTATAACCGGCTGGCTTTGGGCTTTTCCCAATTTTAAAAGTTCAGCATTCTGGTCCATGTTGTTCCCAAACCTTTTCTATAATTACAATAGTACCAAAAAGTTTGGAAGTATTATCAAATAGATCTTTTTCAAGATTTTAAGAAATAGCATTAAGACTACAAAACTCTCCAGCTTTTCTGATACATAATTTTTTTTTTAAGATTTTTCAAATAAATCCTTATACCTCGAAGAAATTAATTTTGATAAAACATTTAGCTTTTGATTTTCTTCAAGTATAGAAAATATAACTTATAAAAAAAAGGCAGATTTGAATGTGATGATCATTATCAGATTTGAGCTTTAAATACTTAATAATGCATAAATCCAATAAACTAGCTTTACACTAATTATGTAAATGAAATATCACTTAAGTTAGTGTTCTTCACATTTGAGTCTTGTCTTGATGAGCATGTTCTTGACTTATTTGAACTTGATTTCACATGAATGAATTTTGACATTCAAAAACTAATGAGATCTAAAAGTGTTTTTTTTTTCGTTATTACCCTTACCATATTGTTATTGTTATTGTCAAAATCAAGGTTTATAAAACCCCTTGGGTCAATAATAAAATTCATATCAATTGTTGAGGACCTTTTACACTTGTTTGTTTAATGTATTTAGTTAACGATTAATTTATATATTCGTTGGGCCTAAAGAATTTGGAAAATTATTAATTTAATATACAACGCCAAATTAGAATCGACAGATTTTACTCATTGTTTAAGTGAATTAATTACTCTTCAACCATTTGTTTATAGGAGTTCTCCTGTAGTTCATGAATTTAAACTTCTCATCTTAATCAGCAGTCATCTCATCATTTTTTAAAAAAAAATTAGGAGAACAAAAACATTGACATTAGCATTAGGTATATAGAGAAATGTTCTAATTTAAAATTTTAAAATGTGGGATAGTCCGAAAAAACTTTAAAACTGCATAGTTTTAAAAGTTTAAAACTGTAAGCCTTAAAAACTGTACGGTTTTAAAATTTTTCCGAACTTTCCCGCACTTTAAAATTCCGAACCAGAAAACTACTATATGTATATATATACTGCAACAAATTAGAAGATACTTTTGACTGTTTCCCTTCAGATCACTTATTAAATAACTTTGGACATATTTATAATAAAATTATCTATCCTGCATTCCTGCTTATAACTTTCACCAAATATACGTGTGATGTCTTGATCTATGAGTAAAAGTATCTAAAGAAGCTTTTAGTAAAAAATTAAAATACATATAACAGAGGAACTTGGCTGCTAACCAGAAGGTCATATTATTGATACGCGTTTTCATATACGATTTTTTTATTTACTTTTATACTTTTTTTTATTTATTGGAATTTACTTGTATACTTAATTTGTTTCGCGTAATTGGTAACTAAATCTTCTCTCTACGTCTGTAAGTGTAGTTTTAACCTGGCTCAGATTTTTTTGTTTTTTATTTTTTTCAGTTATAATGTAAACAAACATTCTATGTAAACATATATAAGATTTTAGCTTTAATCTAAATTAAACGAAAGGTTTTTCTTTTCCTTTTTTTTTTCAAAACCACTGATAAAGTGAGGAATTAGATGCGACCTCTACCTGAAAAATAAATCCAAAAAAAAAAAACACATCTAGAGGGAGATATAAACCAAAGCGTCTAAGCCATGAAAAAATAAAATCCAACAAAACAAAACTAACGAAAACAAACAAGAGAAACGAGAAAGTCGAAGAAACAAAATTATAAATGGCAGAAGTGTGGACAAGTGCCTTTCTCTTGCAGTCATTCCCTAATATTTGGGGACGGTGAAATGATAATTGTTCTACATAATTTAGTAAGAAATGATCAGATGGCTGAGAGTTGAAATTGCAACCCAGAGCGGGTTTTAACGGCTCAATTGGTTTTTAAATGACCAGCCAATTTTATGAGCTACCAACTCACGATGGAAAGTTTCTCAAGAACCCCTTGTTCTTGCAATTTGCTCAATAATTCGATGAAATTTTTACTTACTTTTTAATTGATTCGTTATGACTTCTAGAGTATAAACTTGACTATTTCAAGGTGTTTGCACAGAAGAGACATGCAAAGGCTTGGTGGGATCCCATTATGTCAATACACTTGATATATAAAATTAAAAAAAAAAAAGCTACAAAAATATTAGACGTGTATGGAGGAAGCTCCATACTTCATTAAAAAATGGCTTTAAAGCTCGAAACTATCACTATATAAACAGCACGCTTCTCTATTGTACTCATCCAAATCAAAACTGATAGTCCTCTAATCTCCAAGCCGTAAAGACAACTCTTTCGTTTGGATTTACGAGTGATCAAATTCAGCCAAAAATGGCCAATATTTGGCCCCATCTAGTTTTTGCTTTGGCATTATGTTTGTTGGCAACTCATGTGGCAGCTGACTACAAGCCATACACTTATGCTTCACCACCTCCGCCACACTATATTTACAAGTCACCCAATCCATACCATTACAAGTCTTCCCCTCCATCCACGTACTACTACAAATCACCTCCACCTCCATCATATATCTATAAATCACCGCCGCCTCCGTCCCATGCATCAACTACTCCACCTTGTGATTACAAGTCCCCACCACCACCTTCTCCATACATCTACAAGTCTCCTCCACCACCACCACCACCACCACCACCATCACCACCCCCGCCTTATGCATATAAATCCCCACCACCACCCTCAGCCTCACCTCCACCTCCTTATGTCTACACATCTCCACCACCACCATCTCCGTCACCACCTCCACCATATATCTACAAATCGCCTCCTCCTCCTTCCTCACCACCTCCTCCACCTTATGTTAACCAGTCCCCACCACCCCCGTCTCCATCACCACCTCCACCTTACATTTACAAATCACCGCCACCACCATCCCCATCGCCACCTCCTCCATATATCTACCAATCTCCCCCACCTCCATCGCCATCGCCACCTCCTCCATATGTCTACCAGTCCCCGCCACCTCCATCACCATCGCCACCTCCTCCATACATTTATCAATCCCCGCCACCTCCGTCACCATCACCACCTCCTTCATACTTCTACCAGTCCCCTCCACCTCCCTTTCCGTCACCACCTCCTCCATATGTATACAACTCTCCACCTCCACCTTCCCCATCACCCCCGCCTCCTTATGTTTACAAATCTCCACCCCTTTCATCTCCATCTCCTCCTCCGCCATATATCTACAACTCACCACCACGGCCGCCGTCGCAATCTCCCCCTCCCCCTTACATTTACAAGTCCCCTCCACCACCTTCACCATCGCCACCTCCACCTTACATCTATAAATCTCCGCCACCATCTTCACCGTCACCTCCTCCTACTTACTACTACAAATCACCACCACCAACCACACCTTCGCCTCCTCATGTTTATTACTACAACTCTCCCCCACCTCCTAAGATTTACTAAAAAAGTCACTATTCATACGAAGGCCGCCAATGCATAAAATATGGCGGCTTTCTAGCCCGAACAAGGCTTTATGTTGTAGACTGAGGGCATGCAAACGTGGATGCTTATTCGCAGTTTTTTATTTGTTTTTTGTTTCCTTTCATTTTCGTTTCCTTATTTTCATATACCATTTGTACTTTTGTGTATTCAATTGCATTTGTTTGTCTGTTATCGTTTAAGATGCCAAACATTTTGTATTAATAAAAGAATTCACGTGCGCTTCAAAACTGTCTATCATTATGCCGCATGCATCTGCGTGAAGTATCATTAATTAATTTTTTTTTTTTGATAGGATCATTAATTACTTGATCGACAACAATGGTCATAAGTAACATGGAGCATATATATTTATCGATCCATGCGTGAAATAAATAATTAAAAGAAAATTCTTAAGTATAGACGTGAGACCTAATCCAACATCGATACGAACCTCTTCCAAATGAAAACAAGATTGGTGTTGAAACGCCAATGAGCTTGTAGCTCATTGGCACAGTCCATACACAAGGCTTGCGTGCACCTTGAGTGCTTGGGCTCCCAAGAAAATTAGGTAGAGGTAAGATTGTCTCACCATAAATTATGGCAGAGTAGATATTCATTCAGTATTATGTAAGGGTAGAAATGTGGGTTGTGTTAAAGTAGAATCATAAGGATAGTCCCAATAGAATTATGATTGTAAAATTTCGGATGGTGCCAAGTAGAATTATAATGATAGTCTTAATAAAATTCTGATTTTAAATATCAGTAGATATCTGATTATAAAAATAATATTGGTTTTGAAACAGCAAGTTGCATCAATCTTTCATAGAGTTTATCTATTATTCATAGAATTTTTATTTTAAAAACAATCAAAATCATTTAAGCGTTACAACGGCACCAAGTGTTTTTTTTACCCAAGGCTTTGCAACTTCAGTTTCTTTAATGCACGTAAGAATGATGGTATTGGGCGATGCAGCTCTTATGTGGATCATTATTATCCGCGGCTTTTCTTGTCAATTGTCATTACATTTCGAAAATTGATAAGTTTTTTTTAAAAGAATTTTTTTTAATGTAACTGGGTAATTTTGTATCAAAAAGAGAAAAAAAAAAAGATTGGTGTTGGAACTGCAAGTTGCTTAGCATTACCGAGCACTTAAGAAAAAGAAAACAAAACTCTTTCAATTGAAAAAAATAAATAAATAACATACTCTTTTCCAGAAATTCTTGATTACATTTTACTTTCCACATCATTCAAACAACTACCCAATCAGATTTCCAAATCCATATATCTCCTTAATTTTTTTGGGAAAAATGGGTCATTTTGTATCCAAAAAAAAAAAAAAAGATTGGGGTTGGAACTGCAAGTTGTTTAGCATTACCGAGCACTTAAGAAAAAGAAAACAAAACTCTTTCAATTGAAAAAAATAAATAAATAACATACTCTTTTCCAGAAATTCTTGATTACATTTTACTTTCCACATCATTCAAACAACTACCCAATCAGATTTCCAAATCCATATATCTCCCCAATTTTTTTGGAAAAAAATTAAGCACCAGTAAGCAAAAAAAAAAAAAAAGAAGAAGCAGCAACAACAAAGTAGAGGAGATAGTTTATAAGCAGGGGTGGACCCATCTAGGGGGCTAGGGTCCCTCAAGTCAGAAACAGAGTTTAGTGAAGATGATCCAAATAGAAATTTAGCCAATTTCTTTAAAATTTTATGTTTTAGCCCTCTCAATTCTAGAAATTTGGTTTACGACCTTTGTTGGTTCTTCTTTTTAGCAATTATTGAACCAAAGTCATTTTTTCTCCATTCATAATTAATAAATCTTAGCCAAGAACTATAGCACATGTGAGGCTTAAGAGGAGAAAACAACAAAAATACTACCAAAAAATCCAGGTAGCTAATTGATTGAAATTGTCAGCATCTTAAGAAATAAATTTACAAACATCCGAGGGAGGATCTCGCTATGCCGCCACAAAGAAAAATCATCTTAGTGGAGCTCCAAATTAACTAGACAATCTACATCCTTATTGTTTTCTCAATAAGTAAATCTTTAAAAATGAATATTTAAAAAAAAATTAATCCAAGTTTTGGGAGCACTCAAGATAGAGAAAATTGGCATGACTTAAAAGCTGAACAACCAGCTTCATATCATTGTGATCAACCATTTATTAATTTAGTGGTTCACACCTTATTATCTTTGAGATCAAATTTTGAGTTGTGTTATTAAATTTTCTTTTAATTTAAGTTGAGAGTATATCTCTCAATTCTTCATTAAAACAATTTAATTTTTGAATTAGACTTTTAATGCTTTGGTTAAAATTTTCAATAAATTCTATTATAATATATATTCTACAAAACAAAATCATTTGATCACTGTGAGCACCGGAAATCAGATATCATTGTGCAGATTATGTTTTTTAAAAAAAAATTATTGTGCATAAAAAGAAGGTTTGACGAATAATTAACTTTTCTCTCTTCTCTATGCCGCATAAAGTTAGAAGATTGGACAATACAATTAGTTCTCCGGCGTCATTTCTTATTCTCTCTCGAGAAACTCTAAAGCCAGTGCCGAACAGAGATCGACTGTTGTCCCTCGTGTTAGTCGAAATCTCTCTTTTCCTTTCGTGGGGTATCCGACAGGTACAATTTTTATATAGATATCTGATTTCTTTTTCTTTAATAAATTAATATGACCAGATCAATTTATCATTGCTCATTTATAGATTCAACACCGGACACGAAACGCTTAAAAATTACAATAATATAAGTTAATATAATACAAGAACTTTTTAAGAGGCGATCCATTTTTATATATATTGCTCTCGACCTTTTGTCTAAACACCCTTAATCGTAGAATTAACACGTGCGTTAGTGAGACAATGAGCCTCAGCAGTGAATCTCTACCCTCATAGTTAAGTATGATTGTTGGGGTAGAGGTTCTCGTGAACTCAAACTCATTCAATTAAATATTATGCATCATTGTGTATAGTTATTTATAAGTGTTTCTCCCTTTTAAAATGCGAATGGAGTAGAGCATTTTCTTACAGTGAGGGTTCTTGCCCGGATACGTACCTTATAAAATTTGATGTAATAATATAAATAAACATCCTCTTCTGCGAAGATTATTTGTTTGAACATGTAACTCATATAATTTAATATAATAATATAAGTTCCAATTATATATTTTCTTGTAATGATACATTGTTATAGTTGTTGTGAGAATTCTTGTAATGATCTGTTGTTATAGTTGTTGTGAGAATTCTTTGTAATGATCATTTGTTATAGTTGTTGTGAGAATTATTTATCTGAATATGTATTTCATAAAATTTGATGTAATAATATAAGTCTAAGTTAAATATCCGATTGTAAATATCGAGTGTAATGGTTATTTGTCTTAGTATGTCTTCATAGAATTTAATGTAATAATGTAAGTCTTAGTTACATATTTAATTGTAAATATCAATGTAATAATCTTTGTTATAAGAATTGTAAATATATATATAATATAATAACCTAATATATAATCAGTATTAAAAAAATAATTATTTGCGTTAGTGCAGATAATTTTTACAAAGAATTGGTTAGTCTGATATTACTGAATTTATATTATATAAATGATACATGTTCGGGACCTACAAATGTACTCACCATATATATATATATATATATATATATATATCGGGTAATTTTAGGAATCTCCCTGAGGTTTGGTGTATTAACACCTAAATAAAATGTATTATTATAATTACAAATACTTCCCCTACCGTTAGATATCAATTAGTTTGACTGTTAGTAGACTGTTAAAATTACTAAAATAACCTTCCCACAAAAAATAATAAACCAGAACCCACGAGAGAAGCTCAACGGCATCTATGAACCTCCACCTAGATCTGGACCCATAGCACTAAGATAAGCAGCTAATTCAACATCTTATGGGTATTCGATGCCATCTCTTGTTCCCCCAGTCCCTCTGACTACCCAGGATCTGACGCCAGGGCGACCCGAGCTCCTCATCTCAATATTCTCTTCCATCTCCAACTGAGCGGCATCAGAATCAACAAAATGTTTGAAAACCCACTTCAATAAAATGGCCGTTGATGCTTTGATGGTGTGTGTTGGGTATAAAGAGGCTCCGCCGCGAACTGGAGCTGGAGTTGGAGCTGAGCCGGGTTGACCTATTGAGCCAATTGCGTTTACAGTGTCCATGTGTAAGCATATATTGTATAACAATAATGAAGCTGTTTTCAATTTCTTATGTTCCACCGATGGGGAAAGTGGGTTTATTATTATAGGACTATTGTCTGTTGTGATTGGTTGGGTCTTTTGTGAACTGTGGGCTGGTTTCTTTTCAAGTGAATAGACTAACAAAACAAACGATTCAAAGCAAAATAATAATTTATAAATGTGGTGACAGAAAAGCGCCTCTTTAAAACATCAAAATGAAAGTGGTTGTTGATGCTTGATGCTTGAAATGGTTGTTCAATAAAATGGCTGTTGTTGCTTGATGCTTGAGAGTGGTCGCAATTGCGGGTTGAAAAAAAATCGTGTGTTCATGGCTGTTAAGATGTTATTGAGGTTGGGGCTGCATGTGGATTGGTTGAGGAGATGGACGACGATGATATGAAACCATCACCGGCGGCAGAAATTGCAGTAGTGGTATCTGGCGTCACAGCCATGAGCAAGGGATTTGGGAGACTGTGCAGTTGGGTTTTGGGACTCAGAGGTTGCTACATGGTATCGATGGCTCAAGGGTGATGGCAGCGGCAGTTGGGCGACATCGGCAATGGCCAAAGGGGCGGCGACAGCGTATTAGTTGTTGCGAGACAAAAGCCGTGCTCTTGGGTTAATATTTGGTGGTGGACGGAGCTAATTCAGAGGCTGCAGTGAATGGGATTGGTTGCGAGCATGAAGAGGGGACTCCGGCGGTGGCAAAGCCACCACCAACTGCTGGTGGAGCTGTGGCCAACTGATCAAGGCTGGGCAAGCAAGTTGGTCAAATTTTTATCGATCGAATAAAAATAATTTTTTATTTTAAATATGCTTTTACATAATTATCCTTCTATATTGACGTTCTACGTATTTTTATACTAATGGTAGGGAAGGTATCTGTAATTACAGTAATACATTCTATCTAAGTGTTAATACACCAAACTTCAAGGAGGTCCCTAAAAATTACCCTGTATATATCCCAATCGCACTTGTCATTAATTGATTTGAAGTACTATTTCTTCCATGTGGCAAACATGTTGCCCTGTCTTAATCGCCAAAAATAATAATAATAATAATAAAAAGCTAACACATAAGACCCATTCCAATTACGCCTTTTCTGCCTACCTGAACTCTCCATATCTTTGCTTTAAAAAATATGCACAACTTTCCACCTCCCTTTTTATTACCAAAACCGAAAACCTTCCATATGTCTCGTGCCTTTCTGTCACTTCAGTTTGAAATTAAAAGAAAATGAAAAGGGTCTGTCAAGAGAGAGAGAGAGAGAGAGAATGAAAAGGGCAATAGAAATTAAATAAGGACGTGGAAAGTGAATGGTCATTATACAAAATGCTGAAGCAGGCAAAGGAAGAGTTGCAAATGCTTGAAACCCAGTACCCAAATCGCTTTGGCCATCTCAAAATGGAGCTCAAATCTTTCATATTATTACTTGAATCCCGACAATATAGTAATAACATTCCCTCTTGTTCCGCTGCTACCACACAAGGTCAGCTTAACATTCTGTCTCTCTTTCTTTCCTTTTATTAATTAACATAGCTTTGTTTATTAATATTTCTGGTTGTTGTTTATGTAATAGCATCAACGACCAAGAAGAGAAAGAAAGGCGGTTCTTTAACCCACGAAGTGATCATTGAGGAAAGAAGTAAGTGTCAGAAGGTTGAAGGGAACTTCAAGGGAAGGAACAGGATTGATTTGGTTCTTGAGAAGGCTCAATCCTGTCTTCGGAAAATTCAAGAACTCAAATCTAGCTTATGCAGAAGTTAAAGAGAAATAAATTGTGAAGACTTATTTTAATTGTATTTTAGGCAATTTATGTTGCTCTGTTCATTCTGTGCTGTGTAATTCGCCTGGCTCTGAAACTTTTTTCATTCTGAACTACTGTTAGTGGACGAAAAGACTATGTTTTATATAGTTTTCCAAATAAAGTATAATTGGGTAGAGCTTATGTTAATAGTTTTTTTAAGGAGAAAGTTTTTTATAAAAAAAAATTTAATTATTTAGTTATTAATTAGATTTTTTATTAAAAATTATAAAATTATTTTAATTGATAAATTTTTGTAAAATTATATTTAAAAAAATAAAAAATGAAATAAAATTATTAAGTTAATAAAGATTATTTTAGATAATTTAATATTATAAAAAATTTCTTTTTTTATAAGTTTAAAATTTTAAAAAATAATTTATTTAATTTTAAAAAATAATTTATTAGAAAACCAAGGATAAAAATTTTAATAAAAATTTATAGGATTAAATAAATTATAAATAATAAATACTAAGTTACAATAATTATAACTTACATTAATTTTAAAAACCACAAAAATCAAATTTGAGAACCACAAAAATCATATGACCTGATAATTTTTGTGATTGTTAAAGTTGAATGTATGTTATGAAACTCAGACTCTCCCACTATAAATTAGTCATACTAAATATTTATTGAATATCTCCTTGACTGCACCTTGTCCGCAGTCTGCAACGTGTCATTGGACGGACGTTTTGTCAGCAGAAATAATAGAGTGAATGGCCGCTCATTCACAAGTTGACTCCGATCCAGTGGTGAAGCTAGCATTATTTTTTTGGATGGGCTAGAATTTTTTTAAAAGATGAAATTTACTTCTCAAAAATTTTTTTTTATACAAACAAAATTAAGTACACTACATAAACAAAAATCTAACCATAAAATTATAAAATTACTATGTAAATAAGAAAAATATTAAAAAACATTAGATTTGTTTTTATTTTTTTATAAATATTAATAAAATAAATTTATAAATTTTTTTTTCAAAAGGCTAACCGGGCTGCTGCCGGGTTAGCCCACCTTTAGCTTCGCCACAGCTCCGATCTATGTAAGACTGTGCATGCCATTTTTGGCCTTCCCAAAAACAAAAGAAGAAATAGTTTCTTTGATTATTTATAAATGAAAAATGTTGATTGTTAAATACAGTTATATTAATGTTATAAATGTGTCGAGCATATTTTATTTAACAAATCCGATAGATTAATCATAAGAAAATAATTTTGCTTGATATCAAAATAATAAAAGTTTAAAGTGAATTTTTAGTTGTTCTAATTCAGATGTATAAATGTATAATAGGGTATGAAGTAGCTTTCCTCTAATAAAATTTAATATAAGATTAATGTTAAAAGTACCCTGTAGGGTGCGAATAGTAACCTCTATAACCTCCGCTGTAATCTAAACTCGCAACTTATTATAAATTTACAATATAGAAACCTACAAATATAACTCATAATTAAAAATTAGTTCATACATTTAGAGTATGTTATACACTTAGCTTATGACTACTATTAGGTAGTATTTACATTTTGCATTGGAGTGAGAATTCTGAGTAGTGAGAATCTTATCATTAATAATGTGGAGTGGGAGTAGAAGTGAGATTATGTTGTTTACTTACACTGAAATGAGAGTATGGAATTAAAACCAGAATTCAATTTTATGTATTTACATTATTTTGGATTGAGAGTAAATAATGTTAAATTACAGTTTTACCCTTATTTAAAAAATTATATTTTTAATTACAAAATTAATAAAAAATATTTGAAAAATAAAATATTTATTTATTATATTTGTAAATTAATAATAATTAATAATATTCTTAATTATGTAAAATCACATTTTTATTAATTTTAATTATGTAAATAAAAAATTATTAATAAGAGCAACACAAATGAAACATTATTATTAATAATATAGTACAAAATTAATATTTTCTTAAAATAAAATATTTATTATTATTAATTACTAATATTAAATAAATATGATACTATTATTTTTACAGAAATATAATAATATTATATTTTCAAATAAAGATAGTATATAGTAATATTATTAATTCTTTATGCGTATAATATTATTATTTTTAAGTAATTTTAAATTAGAATCAATGTAAATTATTATTTTTAACTAAATATAATAATAATATATTTAAATATGTCTAATATTATTATTTTTAATAAATATAATTTATAAAATAATAAAATAATATTAAATAAATATGATTTTATTTATTTTATTTTCTTAAATATAATCCCAATCCTCCCATGGGAGTGGGAATCCCACTTCCCACTCCCCCTTAGAATTTGCAAGTAAACTCTAAAGTGAGAAACATCTACACTTCTTACTTTTACTCCAGAAAATAAACACAACATTAGTAGATTATAATTATCTTCTTGACACTACTAGCCCATGAGTCGTAGACTTTTTGTCACGTGAAATAATTGCGTGAGTTGTCCTTTGTTCACAAGTTGACTTTTTTTTTTTAATGAGACTATTGCTCATGATATTTACAATCATACAATTATTGAGATCCATTTATATCAAATCTTATATAGTATTGCCCAGATTTTACTCTAATATTCAACGGACTTTTTTTTTCCAATAGTCGATGAACTTTTTTTTATGAGACTATTACTTATGATATTTACAATTATACAATTACAATAATCAATTTACATCAAATCTTATATAACCCTGCTCAGATTTTAATCTTCTCTAATATTCAAAGGATGTCAACTTCACTCATGGAAGAAAAGTGTCTTCATTCAAGTTTTAAGGAAGGAAATTTAAATTAAACTCCCACAATGCATTTATGGGGTGTATTATGGGGGTTCGAATAATTTTCCTCACACTTGTGAGGAAATGGCTCTAGCCACTTGGCTTGGTGGTTCACAAGTTGACTCTTAACTATGTAAAAAATACGACTTTTGAATTTTTGGAAACAAAATAACAAAAATTTTATTACATAATATGCAGATAAAAGTGAGAGTACAGCAAGTCTATATATAACAGACATTCAGATATCATTCTATTTGTAATAATAATAATAATAAAAGATATCATTCTATTTCAGATCCTTTCCCCTAAGAAAAGAGAACCCGTTCACAACGAAACGGTAATGTTGCCGAATGAACAGGATGACGGGCATAGAAGAAATCACGGCAACAAGAATAGTACCCATGGCATCCGGCCGTGAAAAACAATGAAAAAAGTTGCACCGAATACTACCATCATTGCTGCTATTGACAAAAGAAGTGATCCAAGTCCAACCATTAATTTCTTGGGCAACTGCCAAAGGAAGTACTCGTCTGAATAACTGGAGCTGTATATAAATAAGAATGTCAGTACTGATATTGTTGAGAATATACCAGCGCTGCTGCATCTGACATGGCAAAGACTTTAAAGGAAACCTCTTCAACGAAAACAGGAACCCCCGTATCTCTTTTATTGCCACCTGGAACGGCGAATGCTGCAGCAAAAGTCACTGTTGCGACTAGAGTTGCGACAACCATGCATGAGTTTGCGGTATCCTTCATCCATTTTTGGCCATCTTTCATTAAACTCCCATGAGACTTCTCAAATAAATCTCTAGGCGTTTGTGAGTAGTTGTTTTTAGCTTCAGCAATACCCGGTGGCACAATCTTACTCAATTTCTGCTTTCAATATCATGAAACAGTTTGTGAATGAGGCAAAGAAAACCTAGGCTCTTACACAGAAGAGAACTGCGAATACTCACCTTACACCAGCGTAACCGCTGTTGCAGTTGGAAAGCTGTTCCGAAGATGACGTTGGACCCATCATTGTTTGGAATTATCAATTTTGGACTTGGGACACATCAACATCGTTTCCTTGTACCATTGCAGCCAAATGCAATATAGTGTTACCGTTCTTATCTGTTAGGAACACTCTTGGATCATTTTGGGAGCGCATCTTAGATAAGAGTTGCACGATTTTCTCTTGACCGTTGTAAACAGCTACATGAAATATGGTTTGTTTCCTTTCGTCAACTTCCCATAATATATCAGGACGTTTATTAAATATACCTTTGTTGTTAAATATTTATACTCCTTCCCTTACTTTTTCTTTGTTTTTACAATAATACTCTTACAATAACATTCTTAGAGACATTAATTAATTTATCGATAAAAATTTAATTAACAATTAACCTTAAAAAGTAAAATAAAAATAAATGTCATTCTTTTATATGTAGGTAGGTAGGTACGTACATATGTATGTTATAATAGCACTTTGCATGTTAGTGAGAAGTCCAATTGATAGGAATCCTGTAACTCTATGCTTGAAGCATTCCTTTCCGTCATCCCCTAGGACTAAATGATGAGAAAGTGCTGTGATGAACTTGAAGAGTATCGACCTTGAACGGGGGAGCACTTCAAATCTATTTGAATTTTCCTAATTGTCAAATGAAATTAATGTACAACTTATAATAATGTGCAAGGAGCATATATAAACTAAGAAAGGCTTGCTTAAGGCCTCAGAGATTAGAAAACTTACATAAACTGTCAAATCTCTGAAGAATCCCTTGCTGATTGGAAGACGACATTGACTTTCCAGTTAAGGCATGTAGTGCTGTCTCGCCGTTTCTATCTCGAGCAGTGGCCAAATCTGGGTAAGTACCAATCAATTGCAGCGCAACATCTAAGCACAGCAATCACATTATTCACGGTTAATACAGAATTATTGCACCAATCCATCTTTGGTGCTCGGAAAATTGAGGAAAGGATTGTTCGGAGCAGAGCTATCTAATAACTTCAACTTGCCACATAGATTTTCTTTTCTTTTTCCTATTTTCTTGAGCTTCTATATGATTTCTCCTTGTAATTATAAATTTTTGATGCCGTACTTCACCCCGATAACTTTGGACCCTACTTCAGGGCCACCCCGGTCTGCGTTATCTTAAATGGACCTCTGTTTCAAAATATTCATTTTAGTGGTTTTAAATCAAAGAATAAATGCAAACATCATGTCATTTAAATTTATGCCTTTGAATCTATTTATATTTTCATTTTAAAAAATAAAACCCTTAAAAAAACAAGCAAACTCTACCCAATAATTAATTTTTTATATTTGATTAATTTTAGCAAACTGAAACATATCATAAATTTACGCATGATAGAAGATTATGAAACAATGAGCACAAATCAATTTAACACTGGATCCAAATTCCTTCTCTTAAGCGGCTACAACAATTTTGGCTGTTACATTTTTCTTTTTTCATTTTCATCAAAAAATAAATGGACTAATTTCATGAATTTTCTATTAGAGTCCAGAACATTTTTAGCCAGGTTAAATTAACCCGTAACTTTAGCTGCTGGATGATATAAATCTGTGTTAAAGATCCATGGATATCGAGTCCTTACCTTCCCATGGGAAATAATATAAGACTCTTCAAAGCTTAATTAAGTTAGATGAAGAAAGAATCCTATTATAAAGAGGAGAATCATAGTTGTACAGTTGTACTTGATAAAGATATCGTCCCTTTTAAGGAAAGTTACTAGCTCTTGTAAACTTAGAAAATTAATTGACATAACTAGAAGCTAGCGGTGCAGAGCATATAATCCACTGCCACTCACAAGTATCCGACGATCTTCTAGTCGAGAGTGTAAAAGTTTCGAATTGTTGCCTACGTCAATCTATATATATCAAGAATGAAGTTGTCCTAAAATTAGTATGTGTTAAGAATAGTGCTTACCGTATAAATCAATTTTTTGAGAGTGACGAGCAATTCAATGCGATCCCGGACATCGTCTACGAGAAGTCTTATCATAAGGTGCCGTACCATCTCCCTATGACTTGACATAGCTGCTGCCTGAAGTGGCAACATATCGCGATGTGGCCAAATATTGTCATTTTCTTTTCTTTCCTTTTTCTTTGGCGAACCTTGAGCAGTCGACAGGAGGAAATATTGTCAAATCCCAGGATATTTGTTAATTGCTCCCCATTTTTCTTCTCCATCATCATCTTGACAAGGTCCAAATTTCCAGATGCTGCAGCGTAATAAAAAGCTGTGCATCCGTAATCATTCTTCAAAGCTAATAAATCCTCTCCGCTCAGATAATTTATCAGATTCTTCACAACATTAGTGCGATTTGCAGCAGCTATAACGTCAAGAGCTCTGTTCTTTTGCTCTGAGAACACGGCTGAAATATCATCCGGGTGTTTGTCATAAATATATTTAGCCTTGTGCCAATTACCTTCCATAGCTGCTAGCAGACACGATTTGACGTGTGTCTTTCTCTTCCCACCTGTCGAGTTATAGCAAGATAAAAACCTTTTTACAACACAAATTTTACCATAAAGACCAATCTTAATGTAATTTATGGCAATCATTCAATTTTCCCTGAGAGACTTTTTCTTATCTTAAATTTACTATACCAATAATGCTGGACATTTAAAACAATTATTCCAATATTTGACACACATGTCATATGCCATGTGTTGATAATTGTCAAGAACTTGGGTCTTTATAGTGTTGAAGCAAAACTTACTTTGAGATCTTTCGTCTGATATCAACGGTGGAGAAATCACAACCTCAACCTCGTGTTTTATTGGCTTGGATTGTGCTTGGACAGCAATATCTTCCATGATATCTGTAGACGAACCTACGTATTATATGCGAGGCAAGAGATTTGATGCAAGAGACAACTGAAAATAAAACAAGACGACAAAATAAGGGTACCCCGTTCCCGAACCCCAACCTTTGTTTCTCGAGGGCGAAGCAATCCACAGCTCCCAAATGGAAGTTTTCGAAAGAAAGGCCCGATAGAGAATTAGGAATACTAAGGAGTTAAGCAATGATGGATCGGAAGTTTGATATGATAAGGCTTTAACACCAGCGGTGAGAAAGAATCACTCAGCGAATCGGTGGATCACACGCATGTTGGGAGACGGGGGCAGGGAGACGCCTGACTATTTATAAAGTATGCAATTGTACAGCAGAAATGAGCGACAAAGGTTGGGTTGGTAGTGTTGTGTTTGGTTAATGATGGGTTTGTTTATTTGGAAAAAAAAAATCTAAATAAAACTCAAATATTCTAAGTGAATGGTCAAAAGCGTATTATCAATTAGTTATCCCGTGAAAAAGTATTATTAACTCACTCGTGCACGAGTCCAGCTCTAATACTATATAAAAATTAATAAGACTAACTCTTGATTGAGAGTTGCCTCAAGTTTATATTATTAAAACAACAATTATTCTTTGAAAATTGAAAAATTCTCTTGATAAAAAAAAAATGCTAGGTATACCGTTTCCTACCAAGAATTTATATCAATCTTAATAAAACTAATTGTCATTTTAAAAAATTTTCACTCACCAACTTGGAGGACGATGATAAGGATCACATTAGGATCCTTCAGATATGATCTTAAAGCTTCTCAATTAAGTCAATTATGAGCAAAATCATTGTCATTACTTCATGTAAATATAGCAAACATCATGGCCATTATATTATTGCAAATATGGAAGATATACGGCCCCAAATTGTGGTGATTGATGCGTGCCTTTTATGTTATCAATACTCTTCTTATGTCAATTGGCATTTGACCCACATGAATAAAACAAGAGTGAATTCACGTTTTCTATATTGTCTATGTAAATTTGTTCAAAAGGTTGGGTTGGTAGTTCTGTGTTTGGTTAATGACGGGTTCTGTTAATTTCAAGAAAAAGTAGTAATAAATAAATAAAAAGATACTAAGTGACAAAGGTTGGTTTGGTAGTGGAAGTGTATACTGTTACTTGGACAATGATGGGTTCTGATAAATCAAGAGCCACATGAATACTGCTGAGGTAGGTCTCATATCATACTACAAGAAAAATAATATTATATTATAAAAATTTAAGTCATTAAAAATAATAAATTAGTCACCTTATATTTTCTATAAAGATAAATAAACTGTCACACGTTAATTGTAGAAAGACCGTCAAAAAGATTTTAACGACCAAAATTATTTTCATCATATTAAAAATATGTTTTGTGAAAAAAATTATTATCTTAAAATTAAGTTAAAATTATCACAAATAATGTTTAAAAGAGTCAAATTATAGATTCAAAAATGCAATCAATGACTAGAGGTGGCAAAAAGACCACACAGATTGGATCCGTCATACGCGGTCTAGGTAAAACCAGATCTGGATGTATGGAAAAAGCGGATCTAGGCATTGAAAATCAATGCCCCCTTCAGGCACGGGTCTAGTCACAAGCATCAAGAACCCGGAACCGGAACCCGGAGCCATGCCGGTTTTTTATTAAGTAAAAAAAAATGGAAAATATAAAAGCGAAAAAACATTTTGCTTTGCCCAATTGCCGCAAAACCCAACCCTAAATCGTGACTCGCGAGTGAACGCCACATACACACACACTCAAATCCCCGAACCTCGGCAATCGACACCTCCTTCCGTCTCTCCACCAAAGCCCGCCACCCACCCCAAGCATCGATGCGGTGTTGACCGCGCCTCTAGCCGTCTACAAACCTCTTACCTCCCTCGATCAACTCTTTTCATTTCTTGCAGAGCACAATCATCACAGAGCTCTCCACCGTTTGGTCATCTTTTGCGGCAACCACCACACGACAGAAAATCCAAAACTTATCTCATGAGACTCCATTTCTATTGCATACCCCTTTTATTTCCAGATGTGCCCTTACTCTAACGCATCTTTTAGAGTTTAAGGACACATCCAGACTTATGTGAATCACAATTTATCACAATGTAACATAATCAACGATGGGCTTTGAAACCATGACAACTCGGATGGACCCTTCAAAAGATGAGCATTTGCAAATTAAATATCGAGTAGAAACGCAGCAACAGCCCCAACTAGGGATGGCAAAATCCGGGTTTGGGTTGAGTTTGGCCTTCCGGTTCTAGACCCGGACGACAAATTCGTTATCTAGGACCGGGTAAAACCCGTATTTTTAAATCCGGTTAAACCGAAAAAATTCGAAGTTTTGGATTGCGGGTTCTAAACCCGGATTTTTTTCCCCAAAATCATTACCTTCAAAGACGTTGCATCCGGTAAAACGAATAAAATGGAAAGACCAGTCCATTAAATCAACAATTATCTTTTGTAGTTCAAGTAACTAAGCAACCTTTTTAAAACAAGAAAGAAAACAAGTTACAAAAGCATTCATAACAAACGGAAGAAGAATTTCCCATTCTTAAATGACCCATGAGCCTTAATTACCATAGCACCTCCCGCCATTACCGAACAAAAACTGGAGTAGAGAAGAGAGATGATGAAGCGAGAGAAGCTTGAGACATCTAGAGGTTGCAAACGGGTGTGGTTAGAGAAGGTGGTGCCTTGATGATAGGGGATGAGGAAGATGAGGGATGCGGTGGTTTTAGCCCGTGAGGCTTGGATTTTTAAATTTTTTTTTTCACTTACTTTTTGCTTTTATATTTATATCTAACAATTAAAAATTATTTATTTAAATAATTAAAAACACCAAAATTGGTCCGGGTTTTGGAAATCCAGTTTATATAAACCGTAGGCAGGCCCGGATTCATCCAAGTTATAAAAATGCATCCGGATCTGGATATTTTATATATCCAGATCTTGGTTAAACCCCCCGGATCATCCGGGTTTATCCGAGTCCGGGTTTATTTGCCATCCCCGATCCCAACAAAAGGTCATGAGTAGTGAGCACATTTGAACTATCGAGGGCTAAAATTAGCCCAATCACGGTGGGATGGCAATTGTTATTCACTTTCATCATAAAAGAGCTAATGATGCGTAAGCGACAAACTTTCTTAAACACGGCCCTCTAAGGTGGCTTCTCTAAAAACAAATGGTTGTCCATGAGTTGTCATGTTTGGATCGTCCTTCTCCATCTCGTTTTTAAGTGATTTCCTTTATTATTTTGGGTGCTCTCTTAGCTTAGCTGCATACTGAGAGAAAGTAGCGTTGCAATAGAAATATAAGCCTTCTTTGCTTATTTTGGATTTCATAAAAGTAAAGACTTGAAACAACTGTTTTGGTTTTGGACAATGTTCTTTGGTTTGTTCGTTAAAAGTAAACTTTTATGTATGCTTGAAGTTGAAGCATAAGGGATGCCTCCGCCTGAGTGCTTTGAAAATGCGGGCAGAGAAAACCGAAAAAAGCCCGTGCTCGGATGGTCTTTGGGCATATGCCCGGCTCGCATAGAAAAAATCTGGGCACGGTTCGAGTCCAGGTAGTTATGTGTGTCATACGGGCCAGTCCCGGGCAACCCTAAACTCGATTTGACCGGACTTTTGCCAACCTTATCAATGACACTTTATACTTGTCAAAATATGCCATTTATTGTGAATATAATATTTGTCTCAATAGGTGATTTATAATGACTATAAGATTTGTCTCAAGAGTATAAAAATATAGTCTCGATAATTACAAAAAATTGTTATTTTAAAGGTTCAATGATACAATTAGCAACGCTCGTTTTCTGTTGTTGAAATTTACATATTGCGACGTTACACAATCGTCTCAAGTAGTTATCATTTGTGACAATCTTTACAAATGCAATTGGTAATTAATTTAGTCCCAAATTTATTTTAAGGACAATTTTTATAGCCTCACATAAATTTTAATAACAATATGTAGTCATAGAATTCAAATTTTAATGACAAAAGAAGTTTGAAGTGAAAAATATTATAAACATAAATATAATTTATCACAAAGAAACCTAAAATCTAAAAGGTAAAAAGTCAATAGTCTAAAACTAAGATTACATCGTAAGAGAAAAATAAAAGTAACATTACACAAAAGCAGAATTAAGTAAACAACAGGTTGTTGTTTCATGAATACTTCAACTTCCTTAAATTTGCTATCTTCTTCCTTAATTTTAATTTTTTATCCTTGTTTTGCTGAGACAATATTGTAGTAGATGATGACTTTGAAGGTAACTGTCATTTTTTATCTTTATAAAAATAAAGATTTTTCTCAAAAGTATTTCACAATTTGATCATCTATTATCGGTACATCATTTTTCTCTATCTATCATTTGGCTTTACATGAATAAAAAAAATAATATTAATAATAAAAAAATTGAGAAAACACTTAATTAGCGTAGAAGAATAATCTTATAAAAGAAAATCTTATTGCCAATGCATAAAAGAATAGTAAATAGCGAGGCAAACAGCTATAAATAGAAATATTTAGGTAAGAATGCAAAATTAATTAAATTTCTCAATGATACATATCCGCAATCAATTCTTTCATCCAATAAAAAAATGGAAAAATTCTAAATGAAAGATAGGAGATTACAAGCACATACTTGCTTTCATTATTACTTCAAATTAACAATATAATCAAAAGATTACAAGCACATAATCAACATCGATTCACTTGCACAAATTTTGCATCCAAACCTCTGAAGTTAATCTATTAAACAGTTGGTTCAAACTTGAACTAAATTAAATTATTAAGCAGTCAATGAATCAACGTTTAAAGTACAATAAATATAAAGTTGAAAGAAATAAAAGATTAAGTAAAAAAAGAAAAATAAGATAGCTTACCCATTTAGATTTTGTATGGAAACTACTTGAACCTTTTCGCTCACTCCAATACATTTTCTGTAACAAAGTAATCAAGAAAACTCTCCATACTTTTTGTTATCCAAGTACAAAAGAAGATAAGTACATTAATTTTGACTAAACATGCAACAACCACTTGGGGAAAAAAAAGACTTGTTGACCTTTATTTAGTCACCTCCACTACAAGGAAAGCGGCAATAGATGACTGTCACTTTATGACAGTAAATCATTTTATCATGTAAGTATGATAGAGTCGTGATGTAATTTCAATATATCAAATAATTAATGATGTACTTGTGATAGAATATTGATCTATCAAGAATTTATGATATGTATATGATAGAAATTAACTCAATCACAAATATTATGATAGAAATTAGGTATTGACCGTGTTTGACTAAAATTAAAAGTATTATTTTAATTTTTTCAAAATCTAAAACGCAGCGTTTAGCATGTGAATTGATTTTTGAAATAAAAAAATATATAGTACAAAACGGTGTGTTTAGCCGAAATCTAAACAAAGCAAAAAAAATTTCTTAAGTCCTAAACTCTACACAACTCACCATCGCCATCTTCATTCTCACTCTCGCAAAGGCCACTCAAACCCGAGGCACGTTCATCGTCACTCTAACTCCATAATCAGCACTGTAACCTTAGCCACAA